>JAUZSU010132852.1:0-16473 GCA_034780255.1 Parotocinclus maculicauda
CTTGTTCCTAGCTCTGTGCTCTCTCCAGCTTTAGCTTTAACCTGTTTGGCTTTGTTTGTTTTATCAAATTCTCTATATTCAGCCAGGTGATACTGTTTTGAAGGTCACTTCGTTGTTCTGAACGATTTCGGCTAATTTTTGCCCTACATAAAAACAGCACACTCTGAAGATCTTCTGCACTAAAGATTGCTGTGTCTGAAATAAATCCCTAATAATAGTAGTTTCTCTACTCCCTCATTAGTAATGTGCTATATAGAGAAAGATTCTTTAGTTAATTAACAGTCAAATCCAAACTGAACTCTAACACTTCCTCATCATGAACATGCGTCAGCAGCAGTCCCGCAAATGTCACACACAAGTTAAAGTTAGTAATAGCACTGTGCTGCTGTGGTGTGCCACACTTGTTAAATATGACTGACACAGTATATGAGACTACCTGGCCTACGCTGAAACTCTGACAATCAGTCAGTGCTCATTAACTTCTATTTTGTTACTTATTTTGAATTTTATTACTAATTTACATTTTATTATTGATTTAAATTATATTATTTACTTACTTTTACTATAACTACAACTCAGTTATTCAGTTAACATCCAGGCCACCCAAGGAGGACGGGTCCCTTTTTGAGTCTTGGTCCTCCCAAGGTTTCTTTCTTCTTTATTCAGGGAGTTTTTCCTTGCCACCATCGCCCTACACTTTCTTAATTTGCGATTGGCCTTTTAGGATAATATATTGTAAATCTGCGTTGAGACAACGCACAATTGTAAAAAGTACTATATAAATAAATTTGACTTTGACTTCTCTAATAGATAGTTAATGTATAGCCTGAGGGAGTGGAGGACAGATGCATCAATAACGCATACCCAGCCCGATGATAAACTGGCAACCCATCCAGGATCTCTGTGCTGTGTTTTCTTTAGGTATGGGTACCAGAAGAAAACAGAGGAATAATAATAACATATATTTTATTTATAATAATTTAAATATAAAAAAATTATAATAACTATATTGCCATTGAATTAAGAGCAATATAAATCTTTACTTGTATGGCAGATCAACTATTACTGGCACATATATATATATATTTCATCAACTTTGCCCTTATGACAAATCTATGACATACTAGTTTTAATAAAAACGTTTTGAGATAACATAAGTATGAGAAACATTGGAACCAAGCACATTAGCATTAAAAGGAAGCAGATAAGGCATTAAAGGCATGTTTGCTCATTGTGGCAGAGTTTTGTGCAAAGCCACTCGCTGTGAACTCGCCGTGGGTGAAGCTACTATTACCACACATTCACCCATCCAACCTTAACACCAGCCACATGTGTGCCCATTTCTTCTAACCACAGACACAACTACACCACAAACACACTGGGTCTATTATTCATGCTTTAGAATCTCACACAGGACTAGTTATACTTTTATCACACAGTCAGACTACTCTTAATTACTGTTCAGTCTTCTCTACGTTCTGTTTTATCTGCCTCTACTATCAGCCTGATTAAGAGTAATTGAATGGTGAAGTGTGTTTACCCAGGCCAAACAGTATGACTAATGGCCTGCAAGACTGGCAAGACGTACTGCACGAACACACTTGCTCTCTCTTTTTACAGCACAACTGAATCAGCTTTGACAGCCCACTCGGTTATTTTACCGGTTATATTAAACATTTTTAAAACAACCACCCACAGGAAAAAAGAACAGCACTTGAATGTTGTGTGTAAATGTATGTCCCATATGTATGTAAATGCTCCAAAACTGTACAGGCGATAACGTTTTAAGAGAAATAGGATTTTCTAAATAAAATATAGAACTTTGTAGATATAAACAGTCAGTGAACAGACACACCTACCATCCACCATTATCCAGTTCAATGCAATTTGTATCTGTTATTATGTCTAGTTAGCCAGTCTCACTTTACTCATATTTACCTCTTTACAAATACAGTATCCAGACCCACAGTGACAGTGAAAAGAAAAAAAAACACCCTAAAAGTTACAAGGAAGAAACCTTGGAAGAACGGAGACTAAAAACAGATGTTATATTTGGGAAATAAAGAAAAAAATCCCCAACAATACATTCTGAATCGCAGGACCTAAATAAAACAATTGAGATAGAGAAAATAATTCAAAGGAAATTACATAAATAAAATATTGACACCATAAAATACTACATAAAACATTATAAAATAGGATATATTACAATATAGAATATAATTAAATAGTGTATATATTAAATTAATTAATGAAATAAAATAGGCAATATAAGAGTCTCTCTGGGCATTATGTAATCCAGTAATGAAGGCAGTTAAAATCATGTTACCATAGCAACCGAAGCAAACAGGTACACTTAAGAGCTCTTTTGAAATGTCAAACAATTGTGATAATATTAGAAGCATAAATAATGTCCAGCACGTAAGCAGTGATAAACAAATCTACCCACATCCTAAAAGCAATTGTTTTGCTATAGTTCAGTTCCCGTGACAACCTTAGTAGTAACATGTTAGTGTGTGTGGGACAGCTATGAATTCAAGATTTTTAAATAACGCGTTAAAACGTAAAAAGAAAACAATGTACGCTTATTGTTCACTATATTCTACCCACCATTTCATCTAATCTAATAACAGTACCAGCAAGGACAAAGGACTGCTCTGCAGGTTTTAAAATCGTTATATCAGGGTTTTTTTCTAGACTACTTGTTGTACTGCGGCACAGCTGTATCCCTCTGCTTACCAATCAGTCATAGGGGCACAACTGTGCGTAATCATAAGCCGGTTAAACACTACATTTATTTATTTAACACTAAAGTGGCATTTCTCGGCCATGGATGAGAATAAAGAAAAAAGTAATATTAAAGTATTTAATAAACTGCATTTATTTTGCTTATGCTAATGTAACTGATAACTTTGTTAGTTAGGTTTAATGTACTTTTTTTAGGTATACTCTTATAAGTGGCCAAAACACATAACTACACTGCTCACAAAAATGAAGGGATATTTAATTAGGAGATATGTCATTTTGGGGTATCCAAAAACGCCAAAACATAGAAATATGAAAAAGCACAACCCCAAATGAAGACAAAAGTATTGGGTTGTATACACAAGGCCAAAAGTATTGAGACACAAACCCACATGGCCAAAATCACTGGGACACAAAGTCAAAAGTATTGGGACACAAACACACATGAAGACAAAAGTATTGTGTCACAAACAGAAGGCTGAAAATACTGGGACACAAACCCACATCTGGCAAAAAGCATTGGGACATAAACCCACATTCATCCTGCTTGCCAAATTTCAAGCATTGTTGTAGTTCCTTCAGGAAGTGCAGATGTAGCTTTATGGTATGGCAGCACATTTTTTGATCCCACCAGCATGGTGACCTGGTTTTGAGCACTGGCCTCTCACTGGCAATTGTTGGTGTCCAAGTTAGGGTAGACTGGTTATGCAGCTCCTGGTGTTGCAGCAGTGCCAATACAAGATGTTAATTCTTACAGATAATTGCATAACAAGCATTCCATCCCAACCATTCACTCTCAAGTCACCTGCTGAAGGTCTACTGCCAACGTGCTCTAATTCCAACTGCTGTCAGTGGAGTACTTGTGATTTAAGGGACTGCACTCCTGTCCTGAATTAAACGTGCACTAATTACGGAGAATTCTCAACCGCTGTGTTGCATCCGGTTGTAATGATCTTCAGATTTAATTTTTGGCTTAAAAAATCCTAGAAGTCATTAGAAAAAAATATTCGAAAAATATTCAATTACAGTGCAGAGCCAGGTGACCTCATCGCTGGCTGCTTGCATGAATACCTTAAATGCTGAGACAACACTGCTTCACCCTGTGACCACAAATTTGCATAAGAATAAGAAAAGAAATGTTGCATCTGAATATTGCTCAGCACTGTCACTGGATGGCAAGCTGCTTGTTGTTTAAGAAGTATTAACTATTTCACTTCTTATATTGAAGAAGTTCCAAGTCTAAGAATTGATTAATGGCTAATGAATTGTTTGGAGGCAGTCACTGCAATTTGTCGCTTCCCATGTATGCTTACATTTACAGTATGTAATTTAGTACATGACCTTATTTAGAGTGACTTACAATTGATACAATCTTAGCAATTGTGAGTTAAGTGGTGGGATTTGAACCTGGCCCTCCTGCGGATGGGATTTGTACCTGGACCTCATGTGGATGGGATTTGAACCTGAACCTCCTGTGGGTGGGATCTGAAACTGAACCTCCTGATCCATGGTTTAGTTCCTTAACACATACACAGTCCCAATGTTGACAGCAGATAAACCTATAATTGATATAGCCTAACGGGAAATATCTACAGTTAAAAAAAAAAAACCTTCAGTTTCCACTACTGAGGTACCTTAACCACTGAGCCACCACTGCTTATCACTACTAAAAACCTACAGTAAAGCACTACTATATGACACCAATACTGAGACACTACCTTTGTGTTATTCGTTATGATAGTATGCCATTTTTTTCCTGTGTACATCCAGTACTCTACATTTTAACAAACCAGGTTACTTTGTCAATACAATATAATACACTGTCTGTTTGACTCCTTAGTTCAAATCAAGCTGATTGTTGTTCTTTAAATATGATTTAAAAGCAGTACTTGAACTTAGGTCAGTAGCGACCGCATAACTGAGTGTCTGCAGGCACTTGGGACACGGAGTGACTCCAGGGTCAAGAATTAGATTGTGGCATAAGGACAACTCCAAACATGTTCAAAAGTATGAATTTGAGCCAGTGGCTTTGAGGTTAAACAAAAGATGTCTCAGCTAAGTCCAAAGTAGTTAGCAAAGCAAGTCTAACCTGAGAGACCTGAATCCTGCATATGGAAAGCATAATAGAATGAAAATTGTTTATAGTCAATCAATCCAATTTAAACCTTTAAGTATACCTGTGCATCCACAGACTGAGACGTCAGGATCGAGCCATACGAAGCCAAATCACACCAGACTTAGCCCTGTTGTGAGAATTAAGCCAAAGATTACCAGACTTGTCACATTCCTGCATGTAAGGAACACTTAAACACATACTAAAGCACTGTGAGTGTGATTAGTTTGGGTGATAAATCATACTGTACTTATTAAAGTTGAGTGTATACATCAGCAAAAAAACATGATTTGCTCATACGGTTTCACACTACACATAGTACTGAAGAACATCTCACAGGATGCATTATCATTAGTCATTATGAGAAGTGACTGTTTGAATATGTGCTGTACGTGACATTTTCCACTCTGTCTCTCCTAACAGATTACAAATATGACAAATTAAAGTAATCCAACTATAAAACCCAACATACATCACCAGTTAAGTATGAATGGACAACTGGATAAAAATGCTAAATTATCATAAAAAGTAAATCCATTAGGAATAACATCCCATTCATTATACGTTGATCCTTTGCATTACAATGGATACAGATTTTAATGATCTGAATTCAACTAAACCCAAAACTTTTCTTCCTTGAGTCTTAGTTCTTTTTACTCTGACCCCAAGTTCATTTAATTTTTTGTCTATATAAAATTATTCTCACTGGCCAAAATGTCTGGAGGTTGCAAAATTCCCATTTTAATACCAAAGCCTCCAGCTCCCATACAAAAAATTCCAATTCCCATTACAAATACTTCAGTTCCCATACAAAACTTCAATTCCACTATCAAATCCATTAACAGTTATTTGGTCTTACCTCTCACTTAATGACACCAAAGATCTGATTGTGGATTACAGGAAGCAATCCAAGATAAACCACATACACATTCATATTGGAAGTTCCTCTGTTTGTACATAACAAATTACCTCACAAGGTCTGGTCCTACTAACATAAGAGTTCAGACTGGCCACAAAATATTAGTTCTAATACCAGATATTTCAGTTCCAACCATAAAAGCTGCAATTCCAACAACAATTCCAAAGACTACACATGTCTGTAATATTCAAAGATCCAAAGATCCATACACAGGTGGTTCCTGTTTCAGTATCAATGACTTCAGTTCTAAAACCAAACATCCAGTTTAAGAATTAAACATTTTAATACAGATACCAGATACTATACATTACTCAATGCAAGAGGATACATGTCTAGTTCAAATTAATACATGGCAAGTCCCAAATAATTCTAGTTCTAGCATGTTATTGTAGTTTTAATATTACAAAAATCAGTGCCAGCAACAAATATTACAGCACACTAAACAAAATTCACGTTTAATACCAATGTTTCTTGTTCCAATATACAAGATTCCAGGGTCAATACCAAATATCTCAGCTTCAATATAGGATATCTTAGTTCCAGTACCAAAGATTCTAATTCAAAGTCTACAAACTACACTTGTAAAACTTGAGGTCCTTTTGTGTGTTATATGAGCCAGTTGTTTTGTTTAAATATACAATAGAAAATGTCTTTTGTGCTTACTGATAAAGAACACTGATCACAAAAATTAAGGGACATTTCATTATGGAATATTTCATTTTGGGTTGTCCCCTAATGTTTATGAGCAGTATATTTATGTTCCTAAAGCTAAGAATTACTCCTGTTCATAATACAGAACCTTGCTGCTGACGTTTGGGGTCTGATCTAGGGTGGGTAGGTCAAAGTTATGTCTAGTAAACAATTAGTTAAACATCTACAGCACATCTGCGTTATCAGTGTTATCAGAGCAAACCTACGCAGCTGCAGCGGTGCTATGAAGGGACACATTCTTCTTCTTAATAGCACCAGGTCTTAGGAGCAATTATCCCCTTATGGTAGATTGAGACAGTCAAATCCTTGACCTAAATCAGTGTGATGTGTTCAGACACGCAATCACACACAGCCACAATCTTCACTTAAACAATAACAACACATATGCTTAATGCAGTGGACTGTTCTTAAGACATGCTTTAGCCTTAGGCTGAGGTCAAAAATGTATTGGCAGCCTATAAGCGCAGGGTGAAAGCTCCTACCAGAGGGGGGTCAGGTAGACTGGAGGTGTCAGAAGGTCGGAGGTCATTTGGTCGAATAGTTGATTGAGAGGGGATCAGTGGAAGTGGACATTCAACGTTAAGTGGGGCAAAGGTCTTGGTGTGGATTCACAGCATCCTAACAGCAGTCTAAATTTGCCAATTTATTGTAGTAGAATGCGCCATGATCAAAGGTTGTGCACAAAATGTTGCAAGTACATCTAAGAATAGTAGAATTTAAGTTATAAGCACCTTTCTGGACACTCGCTTTATAAATTAAAGAACAGTAGCATACAACATAATGCATAACACTGCTCACAAAAAAATAGGGGATATTTTACTATGGGATATTTCATTTTGAAGTATTCCCTAATTTTTGGCAGAAGTATCATTGCAGAAAGTGATATATGCAACACACTAGGAAAGTCTTCCGACACTTTCACATTTTCACATTTAGCCTTCTGCTAAGCAAAAAATAAATACTGCAGTCTATACCCCAAACCCCTGCTTAGGTGGCGAAGTGGTAGTTCAAGACTCTGGTTGGGTCATGCATGTTACAGGCACAAATGGCTGTGCAGGTGGGAGGAGAGACCTGTTTGAGGATTATTCCCCTACATTGAAAACCTGTATACCAGTCCACCGCATTTGCCCATGTCTGCACACAGTGATCTATATGACGCGTCATGGGTCCCCTGTGACTCTGACTGGAAAAAAGAGGGATTATGCATGAAAACTTTTATATCTTCATTAATTTTTAGATTCCTTAATCCAATTGCAGGTCTTATGGAGCTGGTGCTTAACTGTAACCATGGGGCACAAGGGTACCAATCCATCACATTCACACACAAACACACAGGGACACTGAACTAACATAGTGCATGTGTTTGAATGTGAAAGAAAGCTAGAGTTCCCAGCTCCACATCGGTTCAAGAACAGGCCAGGAGGCAACAGTACCAACCACTGCATCACCGTGCTGCACACTGTTACAATGGGAGTCTGAAAATTGTATTGCTGTTACGATGGTGGTGTGTTCAAAATTAATAATAAAGTGTTTGAGTTAGGCAGCTAAGTCCCAGCAGTTAGGATTTGCTGTGTTTAAGGGAGAGGTGACCAATTGGCGAAAATATTCCATAGCGCTGCAACAGCGACTCCTTCACAGCCCTGTGATAGACTGGGATTTTGTGGCATCTCTGGAATTTAATTACTTAAATTCAATTAACTCATAGTTATATACACAGTAGCGCATTTAACAACAGAGAGGGAAGGAAAAACTCCCTGAGATGCTTAAGACAGAAAGCTTGAAATTGGACACCCTTCTTCCTCTGCCCAGACCGAACATAAATATTGTGTTCTTGAAAGTTTGTAGACGAACATATTGGAATTGCACTTTAATAGGTATACTGTACCTGTTTAACTGCCTGTTGATGCAGATATCGAATCCACCAATCACATGGCAAAACTCTACATTCAAGAAGCATGCATCAGGCATGAAGACTCAAATGGCCTCCACAGTCATCAGATCTCAATCAAATAGAACACCTTTGGGATGTAGAGGAACGGAAGAGTCATGTCATGGTTGTTCAGGTAACAAACATGCATGTTAAACTGGACCAAAATACAGTATCTGAGGAACATTTCCAGCACCTACGCCATGAAGATTTAAGACTGCTATAAAGGCAAAAGCAGGTGTAATCTGTACTAGTAAGGTGTACTTAATAAAGTAGTTAGTGAGTTTGTGTGTAAAATGAATTGAAGAAATTTGTCGTACATTTATGTAGACCTGAAGACAGGTAAAAAGCTAACTGCACATATATGTTGCCATTTTCTAGGCTGGAAGGAAAGGCAAATAAAGTACCTAGTATAACTTTAGTATTATCACAAACTTGACTTCTCACCCAGAGCGTCTTTTCCAGAAAGCACTTCCTTAATCAGACTGATCAGGAATTGACCATGCTTTCTCGCAGCACCTCATAACCTCTTGCGCAATGCATGCCGTTGCTGGGTGACTGGTGTTCGAGTGTTTAATAAACACAGGCAGGCCCTGCTGAGCGATAGAACCATTGACGACTGCGTCGGCGCGTGGGAAGGAAAGTGACGAATGAGAACCAGGCGGCCGGCCCAAGCCTGGCCTGATGTCAGGGGAGCACTCCTCACTCCAGGTGGAAGAAACCCGACCCTGCTCGCGCACAAGGCACAGCCAAGCCAAGTCTCTTAATCAGATTAAATCAGACCCACACCAAGCCTGTTAGCAATGGCTCAAAGATAATACCAGCCATCAACACGCAAGGCAGACACATGCATGTTTAAATGCATTCTGACAACCAATTATACACAAAACGCTTCCCAGAGTTTGCCAACAGGACTGTAATCATATGGCTGTGGATCTTTTGAGTCTGTTTTTCCAAATAATGTCCCTCATCTTGTACTCAGCCTTTGACGTTTTGAGTGATGAATTTGGCTCGGCTCTGTGGATGAGACAGAGCTGAACTTTGTAAGATACTCATAAAGGCATATAGCTCAGAATGCACTGATTTGGGTGTGCTAACTCCAATAATATATTAGTTTAATAAAGTTCAGCTTTACGATTTATTCTTTACAAGAGTTGAGCATGAAAGCAGTGCTGGGAAAGGAGGCATATGAAGTCTACAAAGCAGGCAAATCTTTTAATTAAATGCACTAACATTTCATTTGCTTGCTGCGGATATAAAGCAGAGAAAGTTTTTTTTTATCCTGCCTGTAAAACACCTAGATCAGATTAAAGGCCTTTTTGTATTTTCACCATTCCACACTGCTTTGTCTTAAAACTTTACTAATTTTTACATGTCAGCTCTACAAGACAAAGAGCTGATTATGATAATTATCCCAAAATACCAAAGGCATTTCAGAAAATGATGCTTTATAACACTTTGAAGCCATGTTTTCTTTTTCCATTTCTTTGGACTCAGAATAGTTGTTGGCTGCACCTAAGTACAGTAATCTATTCTCAACCTGGAATTTTCTTTCTTTCTTTTTTTAAGAAGAGCAACCCGCCTCTCGTTTGGGCTTTTGTTTGCTTTTCTTTGCCTTTTTTTTTGACAGTTGCAGAAAGAAACCGCCTCAACAGAGCCCTCTCTAACTCTTTAATATAACCCAGTGAGTCATGGTTTCTATCTATGACAGACAGGTCGCTAGATCATTTAAAAACAAGCAAGTCTACTTTCCTAAGGGTGATGTAATATTTCAGAACATAACATAAAGGCTGGTGGAATATTAAACATCTGTACAGAACTACAGAGAGTTAGAGAAAGATTCATGATGTCCCATTTACAATACATTCAGGCCTGAGACCATGGGAATAAACGCTGAAAAAAACACAGAGGTAGCCTAGCGGTTAAGGTACTGGACACTGGACCTGATGGTCCAAGGTTCAAATCCCACCTCTGCCAAGCTGCCACAGTTGTGTCCTTAAGCAAGGCCCTTAAACCACCATTGCTTTTGATTTGCGTAGCAGCTTGTTAGTTTAGATTCCTCACCACTTTCTTCTGTTCTTAATTGATTCAGGGACTTCACTGATATATTGTTGGAGATTTGATTACTTAAACACAAGCTCATATATCCGTCTTGTTTCTTCATGAAAAATTAAAGCAAGATGCTTTTCAAATACATAGTCCCAACAAAACTAAGAATTGATACTGAATGAGAGAAACATACAAATATTTTTGGCCATTTTAAAGGATATTTTTCAATTTCTTTACTTTATATTTTTGCATATAGGCTACATCCTCTTCTACTCTTTACACTTTAATGAATATTAATTCCCTTTTCCCTGCTTGACCCTGGGTAGTTATGGGCTGAATATGAAATGGTTACATCGATTTTTCCCTACATTCCTAAATTAGTCCTGTGTGTGTGTTTGGGGAGGTAGTAACTTTAGGCTCCTGTAGGGGGCGCTGCACAAGGATGATCAGGAAATACGCTCCTGCAGGGTGTGTGACGGGATTCATAGATTGAAAAAAGGTGGTACAGTGCAGTGAAAGTCTTGCTGTTTGTGTGTGTGGGAAATGGGTCGCAAAGCAGATGTTTATGATTGGCAAAAAAAGAGTGATTGCATGTGGGCGTGCCAAAGGTCATAGTGTGAAGGAAGTATCTAAATTTTCAGGTGAATCGAAGCGTACGGTCTTACGGCTCTACCAGCAGTTCTCATTGTAAATGTGATTGAAAGATGAACTGGATGGATAGAGAATGCCGGCGTGTTTCAGGGCTTCAGAATAAAAATCTAGATTCAAGAATTGCTGAAACCTAGAAGGAAATAAATCAACACGTCCTTCACAACCAATTCCTGAAAGAACACTTTACAGGGAACTGCATACCATGAACATATGGAGTGGCACAGAGTAGACTTTTACCCACTAGTGCTTACAAATTTTGCCCACCAACAGTGGGCGCGAAAACAAAAATTATTCATGTACAGAACTGGGAGCGTGTTATCTGATCAGATGAATCTCGCTTTTGCCTTGATGTGAATGATGCTAGGGATTGTGTTCATCAAAGACCTCAGGAAGCCTTCAATGAGGACTGCGTGTAAGGGGTGGATCAAGCTGGAGGAGGTTTTGTGATGTTCTGGGGTGTTTAAATACGGTCCCATGATTGAGCTGTCAGTACATTTGAACCACAATGACAGAATAAGACTGACAGAACTCTCACTGAGTTGATGGCCAACCAGGTTTTGCCTTTTGCTCATTATGTTACCAAGGAACATAATATTCGTATTCCACTATTAATAGATGACAATTCTCATATTAAAATGTGACTCATTGGTATGATGAACATCCAAGAGCAGTCATACATCTTGACTGACCCATAAAGTCCCCAGATGTGAATCCTCTTGAAAAACTGTAGCACTAACTGGAACAATGAGTAAGCCACCAGACACAAAACTCAGCTGATCATCAACGTCGCCTACGAAGCTTGACCAGTCCATGATAAAAATTCGACTGCAGCTGATATTCATGCTCATATAGGTATTAAACGCTATTAGATACGTTTCAGTCACAGGGGACTCATGTTTTAGTCCAGTAAGCTTATATAGAACACGATTAGTCTATAATAAATAGACTTGGTAAATGTACTTTGCGAGTTCAGGCGCCTTCTTATAAACTTTATTGTTCCTGTGCGACAGCAAATTCTGCCACATAAACGCACACCCACTCCTTTGCATTACAAATGAGATAACATGTTGTTTCTTATAAAAGTACCTCATATAATGAATATTTTGCATTAAAAAGTATGGGTCCGGTAATCTCGTTGTCCTTGCAGCCCTTTTTCAGAAAAGTAGAAAAGCTATTTCTTTAGCCTCAAATATGATTAAAAGTAATTTAAAAACGAAATACCGTAAATAAGCATGTGAATCGTCAGACAGTACTAGTATGTACTAGCAACACTTACTGCGTCTTCACTTTAGGATGAGTCACAAGTTGTCACTTGTCACCTGAATATTTATCTAAATACATTTTAGATACATTTATCTATGTATCTGTCTAAATCATATGTTGGAATTTCGGTGTGTACTTATTATTAGGTCATTTTTGACAGGTTCCATTCATGCGCATTCCTCCCTTAAAACCAGTTGGGACTGTCTACAGTGTTTTGTGCACATGCATCTGAACACTGAGCTAAAAACAAGGGACTTTTTACTGCTCAGAGAGCTGATGAACCAACAGCACTGACACTGATTTAAATCAGCGAGTTTCAGGTGGACCGTTTTAACACCTTCACAGGAGTTCTTCTCTATTTGGATGTGAAACTCATTCAGTACGGGGTGTGTATGTGTGTAGCGCCAGCAAACGCAACCACTTCCTCCTACCTTCTCCATTCTCTGTAGACATCAGAGGCGAGGAAGACGCTGCACTCTTCTGTCTTACACGTTGAACCTGGCAGCTTGAACGCCCAGAATCTGGTGTCGCTCCTTCTCCTGACTAAACCGACAACTTTTTTTAACTGTCCTGTGGCACAACGTTTCAGCCAAGCCCATCATGCAGAAGTAGTCAGATTTGCTGGCACACCCTATAACAGATAAACCAAGATACTCGTTATTTCTTGAGCTGTTGATGCGTCGGGCAAAGTGTCTAATCACCTCACGAATGCTTTTCACAAAACTGATATACTTTAAAGAAGTTTGGAAATTCATTCTGAAACATGATTTACTTAATTTATCATTTGTGCATTTGAGAGCAGTATTTTTGTTAGCAGTATATAAGGCCTTATTTACCAGACATTAACTGACTTTATAACACCACATTACATTTACTTACAATTTCATGGCAAGTGCAGCTGTATTTTAAGGCTATAAGGAAGATATTAAATCCAACACAATACAACAACACAGCTACAGAGTCACGAGTTAACCATAGTGCCTATAGTTGTTATACCATCATACTACACTCACTGCTAACAAAAATTAGGAGACATTTCATTTTGAAGTATCCCTTCATTTTTAAAAGCAGTATACTTTTCGGTCTTACAGCCTGATCAAAACCCATTACCAAGCGTATTTGTGCAGCTTTATTTACACATATTCCCTTAACATTCAAGTAACTGCAGCAGTTCTGAAGACTAAATATAAGGAAAAACTATGTCAGGGCTATTTTTTCACCTTCCTGTATGTTTTCACCAAGTATAGTGCTTGGATGCCGATGCAAAAAGTTCATTCTTGGGCTTATCTGTATCTAAACCACTTTGGCACATGGCATCATAAGTGCAAAATACACTTTTTAGAAGAGATTTCTTTTTGTCACCATGATGAAATCCAGCCTAGCTTTGTGTAAAGCTTGTGAAATTGTCATCCACAAACCAATCAATGTTTGACTTAAAGATTTGTAAGTTGCCACTGGCCTCGTTGTAGGTTCCCTAATTAATAATCCTCATTTTAAAATAATATTCTGACCTTTAGTTTAGTTGAAGCCTTTAAAATCTTTTGTATCATTATTGTGGCTTGTGCTTTTCCACAGCTTTAGCCTGGAGCACTTGCTAGACCACCTTTCCAAACATGGGAACCTCTTTGTGTTACTGCTAATGCAGGCCTCAATGAGCAGATGGTTTTATTCTGAAGTAATTAAAGCCATTGTAACTGATGTCAGGTGTGAGCCAGTTAGTCTGGTGTGTGATCTGAAAGGTGATTGGCTGTACCTGAATAAGCTTACAATTGTTACTCTAAAGGGGCTGTTCATGTTATAATATACAATGCATTCAGAAAGTCTTCAGACACCATAGGCTTAGGTAAAACAATGTTGATGTCCAGCTCTATGAGTGGCCCAGTCAGAGTCTAGACTTGAACCCAATTGAACATCTCTGGGGAGATCTGAAAATAGTTGGCCACAGATGGTTTGCACCCAAACTGACAGAGCTTGAGAGGATCTGTAGAGAAGAATGGCAGAAAATCCCCAAATCCAGATATTCAAATTGTTTAACATCATACACTATGAGACTGGTGGCTGTAAGCACTGAGAATGGGGATTCAGCAAAATATTTATGTCATTTTAACATTTTAGTTTTTTTCAATACATTTGCAAAAAATAAATGTGTGTTCCTTATTATGATATACTGACTGTAGAATGATAGGGAAACCTGATTTTATTTTTATTTTTTGGCACAAGAACGCAACATAGCAAAATATAAAAAAAAAAATTTCAGAGTGCATTGTATGTCAAAATAAGAAATATCGACATTATTTGACTCATTTATGTTATAGCCCAACAAAGTTCACAGCTGTTTAGCGTGGTCGCCACATAGCTCCAAAGTTCCCTAGTTCGATCCTGACCTTGAACTCCGTCTTTGGGACGTTTGCATGTACTTATAGTGACTTCTGAAATAAACCATTGTGAACAGGACAGAACAGGGACACTTCTTAAAACTCTTCCTTTGTAACTGTTCATATAATACACTTGCAACACATTCTCTCAATGCCAGGCTGTCCATTACAGTGCAGTCAGCATTACTGTTACTAATGTGTTGTCTTTTCTTGACAGTAGCCATAGAACTGGCCCATATGCCACTGATGACGGCATTGGCTGGGTGTACAGGAAATGGCCTGACCAGTCGTTTTATTAGTGCTGGTCTCTGCTGGAGCAGAGGGCAGCTGTCAGACTGGCCCACCAGTGTCCTGTTTCCTCTGCTGATCATAGCAAAAGTGTGCCACTGATATCAGACCTGCTGGGGTCACTCCAGAAGCCTTTTCCTGTGGCTTCTCATACTAGACCACTGGGTATGAGTCAGATATTCTGGGCATAATCTAAAGGCTGTCAGGTGGAACAAAGCTCAGTATCTGTTCCATGCTTGTAGGTTCCTCCACGTCATATTAATCGATAAATAATAATTGTGTGCCTGGAAAGAACACCATTTGGCTTGAAGAAATGTATATGAATAAAATCTACAAGGATTAGATGTTAATAAAATGTGACACCATAGAGTGACATTTTGGGGGCATACTGTCTTGTCATTTCACTTATGAAATCCAGTCGGTTTGTTTGATAATTTAGTTTTATTGTCACATTCAGTGTCATTTTGACAACACTGCTCACAAAATATTAGGCAATATTTCGTTATGGGATATGTCATTTTGAAGTATCCCCTAATCACTGTGAGCAGTTTAAATGCTGACACCTGCACCAAGAGAAACAGGGTGCCTAGCCAGCAGGTTGCAAGGCAGGAACAACCCTGGACAAGGTGCCAATCCATCATTGGGCACAAACACTCATATTCACATTAGAGGCACTTTTAGAGACACCGATTAACCTAACACACATGTCTTTGGACTGTGAGAGAAGACCAGTAGAAGAGTACCCGGAGAAAACCCACACAGACACGTTGAGGACCTGCAGATTCCACACAGAACGCTCCACCTGAAGATTAAACCCAGGACTTTATCGCTGTGAGGTTTCAGAAGGTGTAAGATACAAGATGATTGAACATTCTGTTAAATTAAAAAGCACTTTAGATATCTCAAAACAGTGTTTTAATTGTCTCAGTCTTGTCATATGTGAAAATACGTGAATTTCTACTCAATCTAGACTCGAGTAAATGATCACTTGTCTCGAGTCGCCAACACTGAAGACTCAACATTTCTCCTGAGAGTGCTGAATGTTACAAATTGTAGAACTCTATGCTTGCATTGTCACCCCTATATCATAACTAACTTGTCATTTTCTAGGGGGAAAACATATGGTCAATAACAAGATTCTTTCTGAATCTGCAATGATTTTGCCCTTTTCAGATTCCCTGGGTTTTCGTTTAAGAAATCAAACAAAAAGAAAGAAAAAAGAAAAGCTAGTGCAAATATAGCCACGTAACATTTACTGAGCTGTCAGACATTACTTCTAATTTCTACCAGTGAGAAAGGACACATGAAGAACATTTACATTTACGGCATTTAGCAGACAACCTTATCCAGAGCGTCTTACAACTTATACAATCTTACAATTTAAGCAATTGTGGGTTAAGAGCCTTGCTTAAGGACCCAACTGTGGCAGCTT
>JAUZSU010132863.1:0-16472 GCA_034780255.1 Parotocinclus maculicauda
TTCTGACACTAATTGTAGACTCACTGAATAAGCTCTCACCGGTCTATGACTAGGCAGCCCCATACTCAGCAGTCTTTACATTCTGTGTTCATTCTGTAATTCCTCCATTACCAACATTAAACATTCTTGTGACTCGTACCATAGTAGCTCTTCTGTAACAAGACAGAATATGATTTGTTACTTTCCACGAGCTTTGGAAACGGCGTTAGAACCTATGCTTTGTTTGGCTACACAACAGTGGAGAAAGATTCATGTCTTGTAAAAGGTTTTTCAAGTCTTTTGTCTTGAACATTTATCCATTATCCAACACCTCGACTACAAAAATGATGCGTTGTTTTACTGTTAGATACATCTAAGAGCAACATGTGCTGTTGTATAACAAGATAGATAGATAGATAGATAGATAGCAACTTTCATCAATTGAATCTACAGACTATAATTTTCTTTATTTTGTCCTTTTAAATCCCATTTATAACTAGAATATAACGGGAAGACAAATGTGTGTACTCAAAATTGAGTTTTAATCTTTATCTTTATTGCCTCCTTCTCACATGGGGGATTAAATGAAATCCAGCGGAAACAGGTGCTTCTGTCCCCGCACTGGGCAGATCCTTCATTTCATGCCTATTTGACCACCCTGGTTTCTACACATGTGAAAAGAAAACGCTTTATTGCAGTAAAGCCATGTAAAAGTCAAGCAAAGCCCTTAGTTCATGACATTTGACAGAAATTACCTGCTGTTTTTGAGCTTTTGAGCAAGATTAAAGCACTGCACTTTGTAGTAGAAAAAATGAATATGAATCCTGTTGCGTTATAACTAGCAGTGTACATTGTGGGAGTTCTGTGTATTCATGAGCGTGACCCACCAATAACCTACTCAGCAGGTAAGAATAAATTCTGCATCCCTACTGACGATACAAAGTATCAAATTTCGGTAGTTACGGTTTCTCATACACTGCTGCATGGGATTCAGATGATTACAAACTGGTTAAGCCTTCATCACAGAACCATTAGGATGCAATTACACTGCTCACAGAAATTAGGGAATATTTCAAAATGACTATGAAGCGATTAAATAATGAGAATTTGATTTTTATTTAATTAAACTAGATAATCAGGAAAGCAAATGAAATTTCAAAGAACGTTTTTCGATTACGCAAATTAGGTGCAAACTTAAATCAATTATTATGTTCAGGGGGGTGAACAGAAGCATGTCAAACTGGATGAGAATTTTACACTTTGAATGTTCACTAGGGGCATGGACAGGATCAGATTGTCCAGCAGATCTTGTTGAATTAATTTTAATATATCCCCTAATTATGTGAGCATTGTAGATATATTATTTAAGGGACAGATGCACATAAATGATAAAGAATTACGTTTTATGAAACATTGTTCAAGAATGTTTTATGAATGAATGTTTTATGAAATTGGAGTACTGTGTGTTAGTTAACTAGTAGTTAGTTTCTAGTGTGGCTTTTGGATATTTAGACAGACGAGTTTCTGTTAAGGAAGCCGATGCAGCTGATGACAGCAGCATGAAATGACACATGATGGAGTTGGCTACAGGTGAGACCTCTGGAACTCATGGTCATCATAGATCTCCTTATGCCAAGGGCATAGGGACAAGAAATACTTTGGTATAAAAGCGTATTTCAAAGGGTAAACAAAAAAAGTGTGCAGTGTGTAATAAAGAGGTGCTGCTGGCTAGTGTCCACTGTTTCTGAACCTTATTCGCTTTTTTTGCATTCATGCATGTGTAGACTTTTGTTTCTAAATAAAACTATAGTAACATATAGCTCTTCCAAATATTATGTTCAATCTTTATATCAAGGTTTCTTGATTGCTTTACAATTAGAACAATACAATCGAATGTATTTTCATGAACTCCTGTATGCTCAGATGTTGAGTAAATAAAAAAAGAAATTCAAATAACCCAATTTATGATTGTCAGAGAGCATGAGTTACTGAATTTCGAGATCACAGTAGTGTTTAATAAAGGCTTAGATCATTTGACGAAATAAAATTACCCTAAAACACTTAACTAATTACGCGATAAAATAACAAATATATCGCAGATACATTTATTTGATTGCGCACATAAGTTCAAAAGTTCAAAAACTTGCTTCGTTATCTTTAACTGTTAAATCTTTAAAACCTCTATATTTAAATCTAATCTAAAGGCTATTAAAACATGTATAGAAGATGCGTTCTTTCACTGTTGTATTTTACGCACAGAAACATTTGTCCCCAAACGTGATTTGTCTTATGTTTTATGGATCCATATCGTTGTTATTACTGTAGGTGATTTGGCTCCAGAGGCCATTCACCTAATATTCACAAAGCCTCCCCCCTCCACCCTTCCCTCCCTCGCCTCCTGTAACTTTTCTGAACATATTTATCCTCTGTGGTATTGTGTGCAGACTCCGAGGCCAGTCCAGGCTCGGATGGTGAGGTTCTTGCCGAGAGGTCGTCGTGTTCACTCGGCAGCCCGGTTGATCTGAACCCCGCCGCCTCCATGGAGGAGATCCAGGTAGAGCTTCAGTGTGCGGACCTGTGGAAGCGCTTCCATGACATCGGCACTGAAATGATCATCACCAAGGCGGGAAGGTAATGCGAGCAGTACGACATTTTGTCATGGTCCAGCCTGCTAAAATCTAGACGTCAAACACGTAGAAGCCTAAAATACTATGAAGACAAGGCCGGTAATTATGGTGTCACTATGCTCTGTGTTATTAAATGCATATTTCTTAACCGCAGCAGGGTGGGCATAAGAAGTGCGAGGAACATGCGCACATCCCGGAATTTCACGAAAGGCCAAAACTGATTCCGTGATATTTTTCGGGTGCTAATGTGTTGCACATGCGGGGGCCAAAGTCTAAGGATACGCGAGTCCTCTCATCACGAGCCTGCACACCACAGGTCAATTTCAGAGAGGAAGGGCCAATGCAAGAGCACTGCTTCGAATTAATAGGCCTGGAACATGTTTGAGTTTTGTAGCACTTTTCCGAGTCAAAATGAGCAGATGCACCTCAGGACGTGATGTTTATAGGGCTCCTCTCATATCAACGATAGCAACGAGACATGGCTCTGGCGCACAGATGAACGTTAAACGAAACTAAGGACTTTTAAACAAACATAAAGTATTCGTTTGAATGTGTTGCACGGCAAGTGAAAAAAATACGGACTATATGAACTACACTGCTCACAAAACATTTAATTAAATGAAACATCCCCTAATTTTTGTGAGCAGTGTATATGAACTATATAACTATCATGTATAATATTTAATATAATTAACTTATATTTAGGTAAATCTCCCTTAAGAGTGAAAATGCAATACCCGAGCGCATTTGATATATATATATATATATAAGGACTGTACACACACCTAAAGTACAGGTTGGACTTGGATTTGTCACTCTATCATTACACTGATCTTTCACACTGATCTTCATTCCAATCTTTGAGAGCTTAAGCATATTTTAGCCTTTTCACCCTTTTCACCCTGTCCCCTTCTGAAAAAGCGGTCTCTTGAATTACATAAGCGCATGTTATGTCTGTCTATTTAAGTTCTCAGGAAGCATACTTGTTTTGTATTTATAACTTTAAACCATCATCATTATCAACAACAACTCAACAAAACATCATGTTCACAAAAACAAATCCACATTTGCACCAGTTTACAGATTTACAGTTAACGAAAAACAAATTGTCAAAATTATTAAAATCATGTGGCTTAACGAATCGCAAATTAAATTTTCAGTTTAGAGGCCTATTTTCTACCAAACTGCTTCCAGAGTTTAAATCCAAAATGCTTGTAATATCCGCCGCAGCCATCTTATTACGAATGACCATTAAGTCATATCTGATCAAATGCGCTCGGGTTTTGCAGTTTCACTCTTAAGGGAGATTTAACATGCTTGGAGTTGCCAGTTCGTGCTGAATGTTCTAGTCCGTGTGTAACCAGCATTACATATTTCTCATCATAATAGATAGATTTATAGTTTCTAAACGAAAATGAGGGGGAAAAAATCACATTTGAAGCGCAAAATATACTAGCCTTTATATAATATACTTTTTTTGTTTTGGGTGTCGATGGCTGCCAATTTAGAAATCCGTGTCAAACCCATTATTTTTCCTTCTTTCACGAGCTCAACTGTGCGTAATAGTATCTGATACAATATCTGTTTTTTACTAGCCAGCATGAGTGTTATCTTAATGACATGCCTTTAATAATAGCCTTTATGTGTGTGTGCTTTATACCTAAAATAATTCTAAAATATAATCCAATCTTCACCCTGAACTATTATAAGCACAACCCTATGTAGCTCATAACATTCCTAATTACTATCATAACTTTATGTGTTACAGGAGAATGTTTCCTGCCATGCGAGTTAAAATTGTGGGTCTGGATCCGCATCAGCAGTACTATATAGCCATGGACATAGTACCTGTTGACAACAAGAGATACAGGTGTGTATAGCTGACATTTTTTTTTTAAATGAGCAAACCTTGTGAAAGATTAACAAGTGGGAGAATATGTATAGCACATATTATTAAATAAATGCAACAATTAAGTTTTAGAGGGAATAGTGGAGGCTGGAATCCAGCACTAAAGGTGGTCAAATTCTTTGAAAAATATACCTTCACGAGAAGAATGGAAAATTGTATCGTGGTCCAACATGTTCGACATCATATTAGTCATTAATTTAGCTGCATTACCAGTTTACATTTCAATGAAGTCATTGTTAATATTCTAATCCATGACAAAATAAACTCGATGTAATTATATATTTTTTATCATTGATTTTGGCTTAGACCTGACATAAAGTCATGCGAGTTAAATCAGTTTCACGTGTAACTGGATTATCCCTGAAAACACTGAAACCACTAACCTCTATGTGAATGTCTTGAATGAAAAAAGTGAAGACTTGGCGATTTTGAACATTACGTTCAAGATGTCTTTCATAAAATATTTAAACATGTTCCCTATTTTTCCAAGTTCATGCACCAGTGTAAATAGTGTTTGAATTTCATTTTGTACAAGGAACTTTATGTGGTAAATACAAAACAGAAGAGGGAGGATTTTAGTATCGTGATTCCATTGATACTGTTACCTAAAGCTGTTTGTTTACAACGGTAATACCCAAATTGACTGTACATATATGGTATTTCAGTTGGTTATGTTATGACTTTAAATATCCTTACCCTAAAATAGTATCTTACTTTAACATATTAGCTTCATAAGATTATATGGATGATGCTGGAATTGTGGCGTTTATGGCAGTTTTTCCATTGAAATTCCAATTAACCTTGCATGTGTATTTAAGATCGAATGACTGTCATTCAAAGCCTTCAGTTCAGAGCGTGGTGAGTGTCATTTATAGTCCTTGAATATCTTTGAGAATTTTAGAAGTCAAAAGATCTTGTAAAATTAAATGGGATTTTCTTCCTGGCTGGGGAATTTACCACAAGAGTTTTCGAATGGAGTACAAAGCTGTCACTGGAATGCTTTATCCAACTCGAGGTCTGGACTCACAGCCTTTATTGGAATTTATTCACTTTCCGTAGGCACTGTGCCTTGTTAAGAAAAATGAGTTTATGAGGAGATTTGTTAAATCTTAATTTACGTTTTACTTGTACTTTTCACTTCAATGTGGCAGGTGACTAAAACACAAAGACAGTAGTACAGAACCTCGATAATTACCTTGTATTATTATGTGTGTGTGTGTGTGTGTGTGTGTGTGTGTGTGTGTGTGTGTGTGTGTGTGTGTGAGTGTGTGTGTATACTGCAAATGTTTCTTTCAGAGCTTTCCTGTTTTCTCCTGCTTTGTCTTTTACATTCAATCATGCTTAGTCTGTTTTGTGTGCCTAGCTGTATTAACTGTATTTGTAATTTTTGCTTATGCAAAATAGCTTGCTTTTTGTTTTATTTTATTGTTCTTGATATATAATATATAAAGAGGGCACCTTCCTGTAAATATGTATGTGCCCAGAGCTCTCAAAAAGTGTAAAAAGTGTAAACTAAGATCTTTATTGTTTAGTAACATATGAAAGATTTCTTTAAAAAGAAATATGACTAATCCAATTTCCAGTCAATGGGTTTCTTCTTTCTTTAACACTTTCCCTGCTACGCTGAGCATAACCCTAAACAGGACTCCAAACAGGAAATTACTGAAACGCCTGGTACTGTGTGTGTGTGTGTGTGTGTGTGTGTGTGAATGCTGTAGTGAAAGGGATACAAGGGATACATGGGTGAAATATGATGCTGCCAAATTATAACAACTGGGTAAAATGAAAATTATATCTATTTATAGGGCTAAATGATACCTTTGGCAAGGTGTCACAGCTTAGTGCTTTCAATTGCACCCATGGTCAGAAATAAAAGCAACTGCTGTGCCTCAGGCAGGAGTGTGTGTAGTCTATAAAGTCACCAGAAAGGAGTACACACCAATAATAGAGAAAGAGATGACTGGGATTAGATGACAAAGTTACAAATTACCATCCATTTACATATTTTGACAGGTTTAATTTGAGAAATTTTAGAATATTGTAGAGAAATATAGAGTATTTTATGTACAGTATCAAATCTAGCATTTCACTAGCATTTCATTAGCTTCAGACTGTAGATTTTTGAGGTATTACATCATAGATAAGAGATCTAGATGTTCTTATCTTTCAGATTTGTAACATCTAATGATTTGTCATTGTATTGGCAGGTATGTGTATCACAGTTCGAAATGGATGGTGGCAGGAAACGCAGACTCTCCTGTACCCCCACGTGTATATATTCACCCGGATTCACTGGCCTCTGGTGACACGTGGATGAGACAAGTGGTCAGCTTTGACAAACTTAAACTCACCAACAATGAGTTGGATGACCAAGGCCATGTGAGTGTCACATGGATTTACACGCTGTGAGATATTTCAACAATCAGCTTTCTCACTGTACTTAGTATTTGTTGTTTGTAAGTTTATGAAATTTGAAACAAATGCAATGTAACTGCTCGACCCATACTAAAGCTTCAACACATGTGAAATATAACTTTGTCTTAATTGGTGTTTTCGCAATTGTATGGGGAAAAATTGTGCAAGCTATGCACCTGCTCAAACACGCTTATAAATCACAATGTAGCTGATGGATTATATACTGTATGGTTTCTCCTGACATGCATAGACTCTTTCCATTATAAATTGTGCTCCATCTTATTCCTAGAGGAACTGGTCTGAAATGAAAAAATATCCTGATGAGTGATTCCTATATTTCTCAAATGAATATCCACTGGATACAAATGGTGCACAGTCACGATACACAGTAGACATGTATAGTTGGGTAGAAACTTGCATGACTTCTTCTTTAAATCCTTGTCTGAAATGCACTTTGGATGAAGGCTTATTTACAAAAATCTTTGTTTAATGATTTAACCTGTACATTTATTTTTACTTCTTAAAGCACACTCCATAAGGTTAATTCTGTTTTCTTCTGGCCTCGGGAACATCTAGCCTGTTTCTGAATGGTTTAACCAGGTTGGGCAGAGCAATGGGATTTTTTCTTGCTTTCTCTACTTTATGGCCTGAATCAGATGTCCTGTATCCAGATTTTAGATGTGGAGTATTTGTGCTCAAAATGGCAGATTTTAAGTCAAGCTGATGGCAAGTACTGCTTTGCTGGCATGGTCTGTGCATATGGAGATGTTTTTGTTTGAATGGCTGATGCTATCATTCTGCCATTCTGACAAATGTAATAACATATGGGTGTTAAGAAGTATAGTGGGCTGGTGTTTTTTTGGAAAGGGGAGAAGGGCCTTTTTTCTTCTTCTATGGCCTTGTAAAAAGAAACTTTATTTTTCATTTGCCTGGAGCCAGAAAGGCAGAAGTTAGAAGTTAACACTGGGACATCATGTGAAAGATGGAATATTCATCTCCCTCACCTATGCTTCTCTTATTTGGGATCTATTATAGACCAGTCTACTTAAGACAAGTTCATGTGGATGATATTCATGAAGGAAAAGATATGCTTAACATTATTAAACATTTTATTGCAACTATTTATATAATGATCGACTTTGTATCTAAAAAACTGTTCTTATCTGAGTGGCTTAGATTGTTCCTTTGGCTTTGTGTGGTCCTTTTCATTTTATTCCAGCAGACTAGACACTTAGACCACCTCATTGTAGCTGGTACAACCTCTTCTGGCCCAGTGAATTGGATATAGTCAGGAAAATGGGGTGTAAACATAGTTTTGCAAAAACTTTTGTTTAAGTGGTTGTGGCTGGTCCAGTGTTGTCAATCTGGCACTTGATTTAATTCATTACTAAAAGTGAATGCTGTGGAAGTAGCCACTGTGCTCTATTGCCAGTCCAGTGGTATAGAATTTTCATCGTGGACTAAAGCCAACTTACAGCCCAGCATTTTTGCTTTAAGGCACAGCATAAAATGAGCATAGATAATTGTGTAAAGCGGACAAATACCGTGACTAAAATAATATTTTCTGCCCTAGATCATCCTCCACTCCATGCACAAGTATCAACCACGTGTTCACGTGATCCGGAAAGACTTCAGCAGTGAGCTTTCTCCTACTAAACCAGTGCCCTGTGGGGAGGGAGTGAAGACTTTTAGCTTCCCTGAAACTGTTTTCACCACAGTCACGGCTTACCAAAACCAACAGGTCTGTATCCATCTGTCAGAGTGCAGCACCTTTCAACAAATCAAATTTCCACAGCGTAGGAAAACGGAACCTTGGCCATGGCTTTTGATTTTTTACGGGATTTGAAAAAGTCCTTTGTGAAACAGAAAATATTATTTCATTCTTAATGTAGCTTATAATTATTTAGATTTTTTTTTCTCTTGCAGATTACCCGACTGAAGATTGATCGCAACCCATTCGCTAAAGGTTTTAGGGACTCAGGGAGAAACAGGTACAATTTTTATGAGCTGTAATATAACTGAGGCATCCATTGTATTGTCCATGTTGAGCGCCCAAATATATAGGCTTTTCAAATGTAATCTCTAATTCCTCTGGACTCCTGTGCAAACAGGCAGCACGGTAGCACCGATTGCCTCACAACAAGAAGGCCCCGGGTTCAATCCCAGGGTGGAGAGGCTTGGGTCCTTTCTGTGTGGAGTCTGCATGTTCTCCCCATGTCCAAAGACAGGTGTGATAGGTTAATTGGCATCTCCAAATTGTCATTAACCTGTGTATGCAAAACAACCCAGCCGTGTAACTGGGAACAGCTGGTCTCAAGCCCGGATAAATGGGGAGGAGTGAAGAAAGCAATGGCAAACTACTTCACTATCCTGTCGAAATACTTCATGGATCACATCGATGAAGGACATAAATGTGTGGAGAACAATGATCTGTCAAGTGACCGAGAGTCGACTGCGACTGTACGGTTAATCCCATCCCATCCCTGTGCAAACATCTTAGGCCACCATTAGATTTGTTGTTGGAGTAATAGTAAAATGACCATTTATAATTACGTATCTGTTAAGAAACAAACATAAAATAAAGGAAATATGTACACAAAATTCAGAAGAAACAATTTTCTGCAGGGAATGGTCTGTATTTAGGATGACCACCCTGAAAAGTGATTTATTGGCAGCTAAACGTCCAAAAAACATTCTTGGTAAAGCTTCTTTAGACTGTGGAAGGGTCAGCTTGGCATTCTGATGAAGCTGCCAGATGCTGCTGCTGTGTAGGGAGAGCTCACACTAAATATTTGCCATTGTAGCACATAAAAGCTGTTTATTTCAGATCTCCTTCAGTTTTCTAATACTGCATACACATTTTCTATAATTTCAGGCTGTGTTTTACCAAAGAGGCTTTGTTATAACTATACTTGTTCATCATGCTATTGCTAAAACAACAAATCTGGTAGTTTGGTGGCCTAAGACTTTTGGACAGTACTGTACATCTTATTGCACATGGTCTACCGCAAAATAATAATCTACAACTTTTGTCTGCCAAGAAACCCTTGATTGATCCCTGATAGGAGCATCTAATTTGGGGTTAAGAAATCTCATATTCTTTCTTTTATTAATTTTAATCTCAAACGTGTTGACCATTATTCAGTCTTCGTCTTTCTTCCCTGTATTGCTTCATCTTCTATGCAGTGCTTTTTGCTCTGCTGTCTGTTTCCCTCCATCACTGTAAGATGTGAGTTTGAATTAACATATAATGAGGGAAAGGCTGAAACAGAGCCTTAGCGCATGAAAGAAAGCAACCATCTGGAGGGCATTATCAGCACAGATATTTGAGACATCTTTTTTTTTTTTTTCGTTTTTTGAACAATAGAGGGCCTGATTTATGAACTAGAATTTTATTGCAGAAGAATACAGATGAAAAGATTATTTGGGAATAAGATATTTATAGACCGAAAATATACTTACTCACACATATATCCTTATTCAGCTCAGATTATTGCTTGAAATATATAGCCCTGTCTAAGTAATAACATTTTGTATCAACCATAAAGCAACCACAATTCTATTCATCCACAGATCATAGACGCTATAGACCAATGAACTAGGGTTAGATCATACTCGATACATTCGTCTTAAAAACTTTTATTAAATCTAATATTCAATTAATGCCATCACTGCTTTATGGCCAAAATCTCCACTGATTTAGTCGTCATACTTATAATATTCCAGAGGCATTGCTTTGGAGCGATTATTCGGTGGTTGTGTGCACTTCTGGCCAAAGCCTACATTATTAGCAAATGTACCTAATGAGCAAGACTAAGTAGAAACTTACAACCCCTAAAAGGAAGTTGTGTCGTGCTAGCTAAGCTGAGCCTGAGGCTGAGCCACCTCTCCTGGTGAAGGGGAGTAAATCACACAGGAAGGAGAGTCATGTACAGAGCTGAGATGAAACATCACCCAGATTTATGTGCACAGTAAAAAGCTGCTCCTTTTTACAGGCTCCAGTTCTTCTGACTCTCTCCCCTCCTCTCTTGACATCTTTCGCTCTCCCATCTTTACTTTTTTCATGCAAACATTCTCACACTTTTAAAATTGGTTTTCTTCACTTTTCTTTAAATTTTCCCCATATCTTTCTACTCCAAGCTTATCATCCTTATTATTATCATCCCTGTATCCTCATTTCCTTTTGTATTCTTTTACAACAGGACTGGTCTGGAGGCCATTATGGAAACATACGCCTTTTGGAGACCACCTGTGAGGACACTAACATTTGAAGACTTCACCAATATGCAGAAACAGCAAGGTGTTTGAGCTGCATGTCTTGCAATCCAATCAAAAATATTTAGATGTTGTAAATAATTTACATTTAAGTATAAACGCATGAATGGCTTAGTAAACCTCAACATATATTGTAATATTCATGTAGTATGGGACAATTCATTTATTTGAATCTACCATTTAGTACGATTATATGGATGGACATGACTGTAATAGTCAGTTTTTAACAATGACTAATAGTAATTATCTTGACAGTTAAGTATTACAGCTCTGTTATCTGACTTAGGGCAGAGAGTTAAAGCCGAGCAGACATCTGTTTAGCATCACTATCTCTAATGGATTAAATGTTAATTAAAATCCTGCAAGGCTGATGAACTTTTGGCACTCAGTGATAACTTCCCCTCCGGAGATTTTCACTCCTCTGACAGTGTGGCCTTCTCTCTCAGAGTAATCAGCTATTCCCTCAGCACCTCAGAAGGCCCTCTCACCCATGCCCAATAATAGGGAAAAAACATGACGTCACTCCGAGATCGCCTTTTGCTCAGCCAGCAGAGCAGTACCACGCAGAGCAGAGCTCAGCTGTATTATCGAAGGCATATGGAGCTGGCCCAAACTTCAGCCAAGACACAGAGTCCTGAATTGTTTTGGACTGACTACATGAGATTTCCCTTTACCATGGGCTCAGCTATAATGTTTGAAGTGAAAAAAAGAGGAACACTGGCCAGATTCTCATTAATAAAGAAATATGCGATTAGTGATATCCCACAGCAATCATTCAGATTCAAGACTTTGATATATTTGCTTTACATCTGCCAAGTGTTTTTTTTTCCTACGTCATAAACGCTGGTTTTTATATGGCAGAGAAGAAGGCCAGATATCTGTTGACCATATATGTGTATAATATATCTGCACGTGTACGTGCAATTCCAAACTTCAGCCATCACAGCATTCACCACACAATATTTCTGAGATAATTTCAGCTTTTTGATTCTAACTGAATATTTAAGAGAGCATGTCACTACTCATTAGTAAAGAGACTATGCTGATTCCAGTTTAGCGATGCACTATCCATTATATGCTTCTAAATGGCACTTGTTGTCGAACGTGAACAGCAGTCTCTTGTTTCTGAAAGAGATTTAGGATGTATTGCTTATCCTTAGGAGCCACTACGACTGTGCAGTTTTCCAGGACTGAAATGGAAGATTGCTCTCAGCATGATTATTGGCTAGCGAGCCTACTTTTAAGCTGTGCCTGTTTTACTATTTATGCATTTGAGTGCTCATATGCACTGTGTGTAATGTATGTATGCAGTATGTTGTTGGATTTTGAAAGTCCTGCATTATTACTGTGTGAATTTAGTCTTTTTAGTAACAGATCCTTAATAGATACTTAATCAATCTGACTACATGTCCACTTGTTTTGACTACTAATATGACATAATATTGCCTTCTGTTTTGTGTTTCTCATTGTTTTGCTAACTGTGCTTTTCAGGAGGCAGCACTGGCACATCTCCCACTACCTCGAGCACTGGCACACCATCTCCCTCTAGTGCAACCCATCTTCTCTCACCCTCCTGCTCTCCTCCAACCTTTCATCTTGCTCCCAACACCTTCAACATGGGCTGCAGGGAAAGTCAGCTATGTAACCTGGGGCTGTCTGAGTATCCTGCATGTGCGCGCAGCAACATGCCAACCATACAGGGCTATGGAGGACTGGCCGATGGCTCTTATGGCCGTCTCCAAACAGCAGGGGGCAGTGTGGCTTCTGCCCAACCTTCAGACTCCTTCCTGCCTCAGAGAACTTCTTCTTTACTTGCAGCAGGAATGCAGGGCAATACTCACAACTCTCTGGCTGCTAGCAGTAACGGTGGCGGCAACGGGAGCACCAAGATGGATGCTTATGGAAGTCAGTTGTCATCTTTCCCAGGCTCTCAGCTCCAGTATGTGATGCAGGCAGGGACGGGCAATGCACCTGGCTCATCGTCTTCACCAGCAACCTCCCCTTCCTCTGCCCACATGTTTACTGGGAGTCATCACCACATGCAGCAGGGTTCATATAATGCCTTTTCCTTGCACAATCCTTACAACCTGTATGGATACAACTTCCCAGCCTCACCACGTCTGGCTGCAGGCACAGAGAAGCCTCAGGCTGGCCTTCTGTGCTCATCTTCTTCTGCCGGAACTTATGCTGAACGTCAGTACCTGTCTGGTAGTAGCATGGACAGCATGCACATGATTGGAAATCCCAACAGTGGTCAGCAGATGTCTGCATCCTGTGATGGTCGCCAGTATGGCTCCTCTTCTCAAATGTCAATGCACATGGTTTAAAAGACAAAAACAATAGAAAAAGCTTTGTGTCACGGAAAGAGGCCATGCCAGTCTAGTTTTCTGATCTCGTGGATTTTGGAGACTTATGTTGCTGATGTACAACGGCAAAAACCTTAGCCTAAATCCTTTTAAAAAGGAACATGGCTAAAACTTTTCAATTAAAAATTCACTAATCAGACTTAAACAGTCAATGTAAATGTGTTATTTATGTCTTGTTCCTTTATTATACATGCCAAACTTGTCATGTACATATAAGCTAATACGGACATGTCATATGTACATTCATATTTTCTAACCTCATCCCTCAGCAGTATCTGGCAAATGGAGTTTTTGTCTTATGAAGGTGCTCTTGAAGGATTTTGCATTTTGCAAGATGGTGCAATAGTGGACTTAGTGAACCAAGTCTCGTCACAAAGTGCATTTGTCTAAACAAGAGAAACCCATCTAACAACATATCTATTTTTTTACTTTAATCTTAAGCAGGTACTTTGCTTCACAGCAAAATCAGAAGAGTTCAACAAATCTTTCTCTCAGAGAAATGAATTCTAATGAAGAAAAGAACTGAATATAGTTAAACAAAATCATGGAGACTGAGCCAAGAGACCATAACAATACATTACAACACAATACAATACAACACAATACTGTTTTAAAGTTTACCTGTAGGACACTGATAAGGAGAAACTGAATTCGGGATTTGGAAAATTGTTACTTTTGGTAAACTGTCATTGCCTATTTTGTTGAACTTGCTTGACCATATTCACAGTAGTTTACCTTTTTAAATACAATAATGATAAGTATGTCTAAGACACTAAGTTTTAATGTTGATGTGTGGAATACCTAGGAAATCAGAGTAATAAAAGTATGTTTGGAGTGCTGTAAAAGTGTAAAGTATTTAACTGCTAAGCAACAATATAGTTATAAGGCCAGTTTATGGTTACCCTAAAATAAATGTTCAGAATATTCAGATGCCAAGCACAAAGCCTCATGAACATAGATTAATGCATACGGTGCAAATATTTAGTTTGACAGCCTGTGTAATGTGACATTTTATTATGATTGTTAAATATCTGCATTGACATGGTATCAGTTCCCAAACGTGTACAAACATGTAAATAGACAAGGTCATAAGCTTGCATCTGAATTCAGTTTGATAAGGTAGGAACATTTGTCAGAGTTAAGACTGAAGACACAATAAAGACAGTCAAAAAGCGTTATTTTTTAAACAAGTAATAAAAGATATTTGTACACATGAAAGTCACGCTAGTACCCTTCTGATAAAATATGAGTTTGGTCATCTGGACTGGACTGTGAATGTAAATCTGTGTCTACCTTTAACATGTGTATTTATGCCATGTGATGGAGACAGAGCAAGTTCATGAAGATCTGAATATTATATAAATAAATATTCAAATTAATTCTTTCTAGTTTGTTTGATTGTGCAGGTCTTTCAGATCAAAGGACCTTTGATGAATATGTGGTGCCTATCTCTTGTGTGAGAGAAACAGAGTGATTGGATGGATTTGTATAATGTTTCTGATTTAATATATCTGCTTTTAATACAGTAATAATATGTACTTATGGTCACTCTGCTCGTCTTGGTTCTGCTCCTCATCATCCACACACAGACCCCAGTGGTTTAGAAGTACAATCAGCATCTATTACATGGATGTCTTTGGAAATCAGTGTTTTTATCCCCCACCCCCATTTTCTGTATCTCTCTCGCTCTCAAATCATCTCTGCTCGTGTGCTGAGTTTCACCCATGAAATATCAGATCAGAATCGTCATCAGAAAATGAAGGGCAGAGGACCATGGAGACATCCGTAAATATTGGAACCACCTGTTGCACAAACCTCGCTCTAGTAGTGAGTGCATATTTTTCTGAAGAGTACATGATTTCATAATTTGGCATATATCCATCAATCTGGACATTATTTTCAAGAATTATTCACATTTATTTCTCTTTAGTAGGTTTTCCAATCAAGTGGTTCCAAGCACAATTTCACCACAGTTCACTGAGGATGCACACATACAGGGAAGCAGATTGAAATGTTACAAAATAGACGATATGATAATGCACTAGGGCATGTGGAACAGTATAGAAATGGGTCAGCTTTCTTCTGGTAAATGTTGCCCTCTTGTGTTTGTCTTTTTGTCAGGGATTCCTTACAGTTTAGACAATAACCAACATCAACAAATTTACATCCAGAAGCATGAGTATTGATATAGAGATTTTCACTTCTTGCTGCTAAAATCCTACTCGCTCTTGCTGTTACTTCTCATGGGTGTCCAAAGGAGGTAAAGTGAGAGTTTTGTCCAAAAACTGAATTTTTAACTTTGTTTTATGAGGTTAGGACATAATGTTGATGAAGTGATTTGTTTTTGAGATGGCAACTTACGAAAGTGTCTGAGCTAATGCTGTTGTTTGTCTATTGATATCCAATGTCTGCATGCATTAGCTGAAAAAAACAAATGATTACTATGTGGAATGCATTTTGTAATGACACTGAACATTTGAACTGGCATGACTTCCCAACGTTTGTGCAAAATCTAATAATCCATCTTGACCCAGCATTTCACAATATTACAAAAAGCATCTTGAGATGTTACTCAATGCTTGGCTATCTTTCTCTTTTTGCTGTCAGCTCCCCATATAAATTCTCAGTGGAGCTGAGGCCAGTTGACTGTGGGGGATAAAGTCGATGACAGACAACACTGCTTAATCTTGTTTGGTCTGCAAGTAGTTGTTGTGTGTTTGTTGTTCTTTGTATGAGATACAATGCATTACACACACACACACACACACACACACACACACACACACACACACACATATATATATATATATATATATATTAGGGGTGTCACGATTCTCTAAATCCTCGATTCGATTTTATTTCTGATTTCAGGGTCACGATTCGATTCTCGATTTTCTTTTT
>JAUZSU010132883.1:0-16468 GCA_034780255.1 Parotocinclus maculicauda
TTAGTAGGGACACTTATTTAGTAGACATTTAGTGGTGACAAAAATTACAAAATTAAACTTAAATACACTTAATGACACAATACATTAATTTAATTAAATTGTCAACAAAACAATATCAGGTAGGATCTATTTAGTAGATGCTGGTGATGTATCAACATACTGGGTACTTACAGTACTTACATACTTACACTTACAGCAGGTGAGCTAGCTAAGCCCTGATCAATTAAGCCACAATTACATCAATACAGTGTCAATGACTTGTTTAATAGAAGAACAATTTCAAAATCTAACATTTTAACGGCAAGTTATGTAGAAACCCTGTTAAAAAGCATGCATCATGATTATACAAACATTTAATCCAGCAATATTGTGGCCTGTATACTGGTCACCAGCATTATATGCTAATTTGCTGAACATGATGGACAAAAGCATGTTCACCAAATCAGCATCCCATGCTCATGACCAGTACACTCAGTAAAGCAGTATCTGATGCTTATGATCAGTATACTTACTATTCTAGGGTCCACTGCTGGCAATCATCAACTCACAAAACCAGTATATGCTGGTGCTACACAACCCAAAGTGTTGCAACTAGCAAGACAGCTGGTAATTGAATTTGAACTTCCAATTGCATGTAGATAATAGTAAAGCCACATTTATTAATTTTGCCCATGTGGTTACACTTGTAAAAAGATAGTACCCTTTGATAAAATTTTTAATAATAATACACTTTATAGAACACACAGGTTGCTGATTGCTATACATATTTTGTTATTTTTATAGTCCAGCAATGACACTGAGGTGTGTAAAAACTCCAGCAGCACTGCTAAGTCTGGTTCAGTCATACCAGCACAACCCACACTAACACGCCACCACGTTAGTTTCATCGGTGCTGGTCCAGTGAACAGACTAAAGCGGACTAACAAAGTATGTAAAGAAGCAGATGCACTCCAGTCAGAACTACAAAGTACTTCTATAGGGTGGAATTGATGAAATTAACAATGAGTGTGGATACAAGGTGTACCTAATTGTGTACCTAAAAGTGTCTGGTGAATGATTTTTATTCTTTCCAATTTACTTAGGGTGCTAGAACATCAATATTACCCAATATATGGTGTGGCTCTCATTGTGATTTGTGTTCAATTTTAGGACTATCCTTATTTTTAAGATATGAAATATAACACCCTAAGTAAAGTTTAGGAGCTCTACAGTTAAGTGGCGTTCCGGATATAATTCATGGTATTACTTAACGTAGATTGCAAGCCAGATGGGTTAGGTTGCTGACAGGGATTCACATGGTTCCGGGTTGTACGACTAATAAAGTTCTGCCACAGTAAAATTCACTACACCAAATTTCAGTTATGTCATAGTATCTATGCAGCAGATTGTGCAGAACATTAAACCTTATGCCATAAACCACAGAGATTTTTATTTCTCCATCCATGAAGCACCTGCATGCCACTTCATGCCTTATTGGAGCATTTTTGATGATCCTTTGGAACTCCCAGAAACAGTATATCTTGGCCCAAGAAAGGGTGTATTTCATAGTATAATTACGCCTATCACCCTGTGAATAATACAGTGCTCTGTCAAAGGTCGTATCACTTCTTTACCTGGATTGGGAATCATCATTTTAAATCATTTTGCTGTAATACCAAGATGGAGTATCTATAGCCCAGATAAGTCCTGACCTGAGATCTATCCAAAGCATTTTATGGGATGGTATGGCTCGGATATGCTTTTTTCAGCTTTTTTTTTAAAGCTGAGACAAGCAAAAAAACCCCAAAAAACATACATTTTATGGTATTATTCTATAATTCATCGACCCAAAGTTAATAATAAGCCTGAACTTCTAATTGTGTATTGATTATAATTATTTGTCCATTAGAATTTTAATTACATAATTCGTTATTAAGTAAGGCACAGAAAATCGTCTATGAAGACCAGCTCTTGTCTTTTGTCTTTGCACCATTACCATGTCACTGATGGACTACGCCCACCTGCCTGGTGGGTTTTAGCTAATCAATAGTGCAGCACACCTCATTGATAAACACAGCAAGCACGTTCAATCTTACCTCCGTTTGCCAATACCTTCCCATGCCCCCAGAGTGCAAAGCCTCTCCATGCATTTATCAACAGCCATGGGTTCCCAGTGGTGAGGTAGAGAAAACACAGTTACAGAGTAACTAGTCTAAATGAGCGTAATGATCATGCTTGCTGACACTATGTCTCTCTAGACCATAGTGTGCCATCAAACAGATTAAGGTGGATGAGTTGGAACCTGCATTCTACTCTTCAGGAAGGGAATTAAAGTCCCATTTAGGGAGACAGAAACCATTTTAATGACATTTATTTGAAGGTACATTGTCACTGATTTTAGAAAATGTTTAAATGTCCCACTCATACAACACAAATGTTTTCAAACATTGCTCCTTAGTTAACAAACCACTCTTTCTAAAACATCATTCTGTGACACTGCATCACTTGCTACAACAATCTTATAGATAATATTCTAATATTGTACAGTCATATAGTTAAGTCACCCTTCATTCACCCTTAAATAAGGAGAGACCCACAAAAGTGAAGCTGTTAGCCAAGTATGCCCATATTTTACATCACATTACAACTAGTTTGGTTTCTTAACTCAAAAAGAACAAAAGTCATCATGACCACTTCGCTCACTGGACAGAAATACTGCTTACAGATGTTCCTACAGAAATGTCTTGCAGACCAGGGGAGGTCAAATCCAAAATAGATTCCTTTCCTATTGGCTAGCTTTACAAGCTATACAGCTAACTTGTTTATCTGATGTTATGCTTTAATCTGGCTTTTACACTATTTCTGTGACAGTTCTCTATTATCTAAGATTAAGCTAAATATATGCATGTATATTAGCTAATGTATTAGATATAGTCAATGACAAAAAGGGTCTTTCAAAAATCTGAAAGTGGGCTTCCTGAAAATTTACCATGTTTAAATTGTTATAACTGCATTAATTTACTTATTGTTTATATATTTTTCAAAATTTTAGTACACAGCTTGACTGTGGTATCTATCAGATATATCTCAGATATATACCTTATATACCTATAACATATGAGGTATTTTAATCCCCCTTCCCTGCTATCCAAACCATTAGCCCGCTATAATAAGTGACAAGCAACACAAACATGCCTCTGACTTGGTATCCAGGCTCCAGTACTTTGATTATCTTGTGTTATTATCACACACAAGTGCATCTTGTTTTTGAATTTACTCCTTAGACTTTCAGAACAAATTCATTCTTTTCCTAACTGCAAAGTCACATTGTTCTAATATGTTTCAGAAAGTTGGTAAGACTATCCACTGTTATGTGGTTATCTATATTTTTTCTGTTTTGACTATGCTCCTGAATGCCAGCACTGATGAGACGGCCATCCATCACAGGGGTGGCAGGGGTCCCTTTTGCAGCACCAATGGGTGACCCCCCCCCACTAGTCTCCCTCATCTCAGATACTAACAAATTGCTATTGCACAACATGAGTGCCAGGAATCTTTCATGCATTAAAATGATGTACATGTACAGAATGTATTAAGGAATATTATGATGCATTCATATATGAGGGACTTGCGGGAGATGCCCACATAAAGTATTTTGAATGGAGTGCTTTGAAAACTGGAAACAATGGCAGGAACAACCATAGATAGGGCGCAAATCCATCATAGGGCACACACACACACACACACAGTCACGCACTAAGAGAGACCAATTAACCTAAAACGCATGTCTTTGGACTGTAAGATAAAATCAGAACACCTGGATTAAACCCGTGCAGACACTGGGAGGACATGCAGACTCCACACAGAAAGGACCCAGGCTGCTCCACCCTAGGATTGAACCTGGGACCTTCTTGCTGTGAGGCAGTGGTGCAACTCACCGAGTCACCATGCTGAGTTAATAATTGAATACATATTGTAAAGAGAAAACATTAATGGGAACAATAGATTGACTAATCAAGGGTGTTTCTGCCAATGAATAATCAAGCAGAAAGTGCTCCATTCATTATGCCTCACAGCAATAAGGTCCTGGGTTCAATCTAAGGATGGAGCCTGGGTGTACTACGGTTTCCTCCCACAGTCCAAAGACATGCGTATAAGGTTAATTAGTCTCTCTAAGTCTCTCTTAGTGTGTTTAATGGATTGGCGCCCATCTAGGATTGTCCTTGCCCTTGCGTCCAGAGGCTGGCCCGCGACCCCATGTGGAATAAGATGAAGATTATGGATGAATGGATATGGGTTTATTGGTAACACTGCCACTGTGTAGTACAACACCTGTAATATTAGACATTAGATTCAGTCCCCATGTGTTTATGCATGTCAATACAGCGTACAGCGTACAGCGTTTATAGTTTACAACAATAGTATAAATCTGGATGCAATTGGACACAACAATACGCGTCACTGAACTGACCTTAGTGAACTATATATGACTAGAAGCAGATGTGCAGCCTGTCAGTTATTCATCACGTAATACTCATATTTGACCTAGCACTTAATACGTACTTAAAACTTAATAGATGCTAATAATTATAATATCTTTGTTTTGTAATACCAACAGGTTGCAGCAGCGCATGAATATACAGACCTGGCCTTGCACCAACTGAAAGAAAATTGTGGGACTTTCTTTATTACAATGCAATGCGGTGTGTTAGTGCTATCCCAATATATTTCCACTAGTAATCTGTCTCTGCTATTGATAAGGTCTGTTATTACTTCAAGGCTGCGCCGCTTTTGCAGCAAGAGTACAGAGTGTACCGCTGCTGCTTTTCGGTAACACGAGGTGAAATGCTGTCACATCTGTTTCATTTGGTTTCACACAGAAATCAGTTCAATAGTGGCTAAATCTACAGTACATTATTCATATGGTAAATTTTTCATTTGCAATACGAAACAAACGGAGCAAGCCTTCTGCTTTTTAAATGGATAGTCAGTCTGAGGGTGATGTGAGAGAAAATGATGCACCACCACTCTATGCTGAAGATACTGAAAGGTGTGAACGTGACTCTCTGTGTGTACATGACTGCGTGTGTGGTGTACATGTGGTGTGTTTTACTGGTTTACATACAGCTCTCAATCTCCAGGGTGCAGTTCTGTTCATCCAGGGGGTATCTCCTCAGATCCATCATGCATGCAGCCGTTGTGGTTATTCTAGAGAAAAGAACAGAAGAGCAAAAGAGAAGTGGGAGTGAGGGAGGGGCAGGAAGAGAGAGAAGAGAGATCCACCGTTACCTTGGTAACCTTTAGGAAATCGTAGCTTAGCCTTGACTGCGCCATTTGAATCTCTGAGTGATGTTTGGCAGCTGAGAGAAAGAAAAAGGGGAATGCAGCCATTGGTAGACGGGTGCTGTATGAAGACTGACAAGAGAAGAGTGGGCTATTCAGAGCAAAGCCAGCTTGTTTAGCAGAATACTGCCTCTGCAGTACTTACATCTCATGCTTTTTAGTCTGCTTTTTTTTCAAAGCATTGCATGTTTATTTCTATACTTACCACTGGAACACCTCACACTGAGAAACACATTAACAGATAACAGCAAGCTTGTGAATATGAAATATCAGCATATGGACTGCATATAATTAACATCATTCCTGAATATGGTACAACATCTGGGGTACAGTATTTATGATATATAAAATACTGTACGGATATGTACGTGTACGTGTACAGCACGGATGCGATTTCTTTTCATGCCAAACCTCCCTATAAAAGAATAACTACACCTAAGCAGCACATCATTTTATCTGGTTTGAGGAAATCACAGAAGATAATTGCTGCATGCAAATAATTTAAGTTAATTATGCCTTGCTTTAGTATTCGCTTTTAGCAAAAATCTAAATATCACAGATATCTTGCTGTCGTGATGCTGACTGGATAAAGTATTGATGTTTCAGTATATATCCATGGTATTTATGTTATTTGTGTTTTAGGTGCAGCCACACTTTACATTTATTGCCATTCATGCCTGGAGCTGAGGAAATGCCACATACGACAGTGTAGCTTTACCACTGTGCCACCAAAGCTCACACTTACTTGTCCCTTAAAAAGGATATTACAAGTGTACAGGAGCAAACCACCAATCATTTCCCCCATGCACATCTTTTGTTTGGGACAATGTTTAAAAAGAATTTGATATAGTGGTTCGTATTAGCCCCCATTCATCACCATTAAGGCTATTCAGTGCTACATTGTCCCCAAGAAAAAGCATTCATGACTGTAACCATCACTGGTTATGACAACTGAATTTGCCATTCCTTTTCATCACACTTAAAATATGTTTTTGTACATAAGATACCAAGCAAATGTAATGTTATTTTGTCCCAGCCTTGATGCAAACACATCATAAGACATGCAAAAGTACAGGGTTATCTCCACACATTTTAAATTAGGCACAGGTCAGAACTGCAGGCAGGCCAGTCCACTATCCGTGCCCTCTTCTTCTGTAGCCATGCCTTTGTAATGTGTGCACCATGTGCTTTTGCTTGGTCTTGTTGAAAAATGCATGGATGTTTCATGAAAAGATAATGGCCTTGACCTTTATGCACTGAAATCCCTCCTGATTCCTTAAATTGTGTAATGTAGAGGGAAACGTATGCAAATCCCTTCCGATCATTCTTTGAGGTAAATTGTTTTTGAGCATTTCAATAATTTGTCGACAAACTGGAGATCTTCTGGCTATCTTTGTTTATAAAAGACCCCCACCTCAACACTGTTTTCATTTTTTATTTAATTTAAATTTTTCATTTTTAATGTGTTGCAGGCCTAAAATCAATCCACAACTCTTTCTGATTTGGGATTGTACATGGCACCTTGAACAAAGGTGAATACTTTCTGTACGCAAAGCAGCTGGCACAGTGGTGCAAGTTGTAACTCCTCGGTTTACGAAAAATTCAACTTGGCAGCAGCTGGAAGCAGTCCTGCCAAAAGTAAAACAATTAATTTGCTTCTAAGAATTTACCTAGCGTATTCCTGGTTAAGAACCTATTTCTGGCAGAGATATATGTTGTCACAAAGCAGAGATATAATGTATGTTGCCATAGTGGGGGCCAGTAATACCCGAACCTGTAATGGATCTGTTTGACAAAAAAGGTGACTAAAATGTTCCCATTGTCATGCTAATTGAATGCTACACAAACCATCTATACATGCGCTTAAGTTCACTTTCTCTCTATGTGCTATTTCTGATGCCACCTTAGGTAACTGCACATAGGGTCAAGGACTGACAACAGATATTTCCATATTAAAAAATTATATATATATATATCCCTTTCCTGAATACAAGCTTTTTTAAAGCTCTTTACTTGAAGGCAGCATGATTTATAAGCCTGTTTGTGATCGTCAAATGACCTTGTCATCAACACAACAAAATGTAAACATTTTTATGCATGCCGTGCATTGAATGTTAACAATTGATATCTATTCTGGTCCTTTCCCAGACATGTAACCTGTTATCATAAATAAGCAATCTTGACCATTGTAGATTTGAGATTTATTACTGAATTTCGTTTTCATCTGATCTTTCACACTCCATGATTGATACTCCTTAGCCCACTGTAATCTTGACTTCTTATGTTTAAGTATGTTTAAATAAGTGCTGGACTTCTTTAGGCTTTTCTGTATGTAAATACCATTTCATTTAGCTGATTTCTTACAATTCTGTCACAAACAGTGCCTCCTGTTTTCACCCACTTCTTTTTTCATTCTGTTTGTTTTCCATATACATTGGATTAACTTCTTTAGAAAAGTTTATAATCCTTTCCATTGATTCAGTCGACAGCGCTCTTGTTATGGCCATGTTCTCTTTCAATTAGCGCAGTCCAACAGCTTGTTAAGGTCTGTAAGCACTCCCTTTTTAACTGCAAACTAATTTGCATTTTTAGAGTCATGCCTGTATTTGTTTTAGAAATGCAAATACCAAGATGATTTCATAATTCATGTCTGTCATGTGTTTATTTGTCAGGAAGTAAAAAGCCGGGTGAACATTCCAGGCGTAGAACCATATAATTGCCATGTCAGTGTTATTGCTGTCTAAATAATATCTGCCCATTAGTGGTCCTGTAATAATCCCTGCCAATAGGTATTGTAGAGAACTTGATCCACATCTGGGTTAATAGTCTATTAGTAGTGACTATGGAGGCCTAGTGGTTGAGGTACTGGACTATGGACCAGAAGGGTCCAGGGTTCAAATCCCACCTCTGCAACAGTTGGGTCCCTAAGCAAGACCCTTAACCCACAACTGCTTGGATTGTAAGACTGTATTAATTATAAGTCGCTCTGCATATGGGCATTTGCTAAATGACATAAATGCTATTGTAGTGCAGTTCTAAAAGTGTGCTGCTCAGATGGGACCAGTGGCATCATGCTTTTCAAATGAGCTGCGCGGGGGAGTCGGTGGCACTTCACGGAGATATTTACCGCTGAAGCGCATTTTCGTAATTACATTGGCAATGTTAAATCATGGCAGCTCCTGCTGTTTTTGAAGGGGAGGGAAAAAAGTAATTCCGTTTCAGCTCATCGCCTCACCCATGTCAGACACGTAAATATATATTCTTAGAAAGCCTTTAGATAGGTACAGTGAGCTTGCGTGTGAGTTTGCGTCTGCGTATCCACACGTGTTTTTAGCAATTGCTACAAGGTTTGTAGAGGAATTTATTTGGGTTGTTTAATCAAATCCAGCAGTGTCAGGACAATAAAGCAGTCTCTGTTAGGAGGAAAGGATAGTTAAACTGGAAGAAAATGTAGAAATGCATTAGCGTGAGGAATTCTGGTTGCAAATGAACCCTAGTCCTGGTTTAAAAGGTTCCCATTGATTGTAATTTAGTTGAACACGGGCTTAATCTGTGTTTGGATGGGCTGAAATGTCCCAGTGTTAATCTAATGAGAGGCTAAATATTCTGTGTCCCAGCTCTCTCACATTACGTTCAAATAATCAAGACTGCTCATCTCTGAAAAAACATGTGCATTTAATAGACTTTTGTTCTTTTTCTTTTCAAAATTAATGTTATCATCTCATTGACATTCTGGTGCTAAACTTTATACTCACGTTCTATTTATGCATTTGGTCAAGGAGGTTTGTAATAATGTCGTTTTGTTACAGTTGTTTCTTACAGTTCTTTTAAATATTCAAATTTTTAAGTCTTGCTTTTTAACTATAACAGAAAGGAAGTGGGTCTGCAGCCCCTCTGAGGGATATCAAGGAGATGTGGCTTGTTTGTGGCTCCAGGCCTCATGTTTGGCTGCATTGTCAGAGATGGCTGAATGGCCCTCGAGCTGTTTTGGTTCAGTGTCTGAGTGGTGCTCTACTAAAAAGATCTGGGACATGGTAAAGACATATGAGCACAAGACTATTTATGCATAGAGAAAACTTACATGGTGCTTACATTACAATTACATTTTTATTTAAAACATATCTCATTGTAATTTAGCTGCTTGTATCCAGTATGCTCTTCTCCTACTGCCTCTACATCATCCTTGTAGACACTACTTGGTATGTTAGCAATGGATATTATACATCTGTTCTATATCACACCCATTTCAATAATTTAAATATACTGAACTAAGTACACTTAGCAATCCTACTGCATTATCTTTATTTTTTATCTCACCAAAAGTCCCCAAGTAATCAAAAGGGTGTATCTTTGTTTGCTACACCTATAATACATGGGTAATTACAATATACAGGATTTTGATATGATTAAATGTGCTGAAAAAAGATCCCACAATGTGCTGCTCTAAAAAAATAAGAGACTACTTTACATTTTTTAAAACTCTAAAATCTACATCAAGGGAAGCATTTCCTTTCCAGTAAATTGTGAATTCTAAAACAGATACATCTCATTCTGTTTAATGATTAGGTCTGTAAATACTGCATGTTCTTTGTTACTGTGACCAATCGTCGAATACAGCAAATAAATGCTCTTGCCCTTGCTTCAAATAAATATTTTTATTTAATAATAATTTAAAAAGTAATTTCTATGCTTAATTTCACTCAAACACCTACAATATCTACAAATAATAAAACCAGACAAATGGTTCATCTTGTAGTGGTTTCTTTTTTTGCAGAGCTAACACATTATATAAAGTACTGTATATTACTGTATATTATAACACATTATATAAGTACCAAAAATGTATATAAAATACCATGTATGTTATAGGGCTAGTAATATGTATCCATGGTAATCTCACATATCTCACACTCATATGCTTCACATCCTGAAGAAAATACTAGTTTGAGAAATGCTTCAGAGTGTGTGCAACCCAAAATCTCAAAAGCATATTAATGTGTAAAGATCAGGACCGTCTGTCAAAAGTGATGGCATGCTACACCTAATGTCTCTGTACATCCCTGTTTAGCACTTTTTTCAACTGCTATTGGACACTATCGAGATTTGTCTGGAAGCTTGGCAGCTGTCGACTGGTAAACCCATCGTCGGCTTCTCTGTCAGGAGACATATTAAGTCAGCATTTAACACTCCATTAATTCCTCTGCTTGCTCGTAGATATCATTGAGTTTATCCATTAATATGGCAGCTGGAGACCTCAGTCTTGACAGTCTTTGGCTTTTTCTCAGCATATGATGCTGGATTATTGAGGCTGCTGATGTTTCTTCAAAACCTACTGAGAACATCTGCACTGGATGACAACCATTGTACATTTGTACATTTACATTTACAACCATGTGATCTTTATGGCTGACCTCAGATCAGATGTGATTTGCAAGGCAAAAGGCTATCTAATATGGAAGTAAGGGAACTTATTAGTAGATGTGCTTTTGACATTTGCTGTCTGAAAATACAAAAACTAATTCTGTAAACGTGTAAACCAAGGTATTGCACAACACAATCAAAAACAGATAAAAGAAAGCAGTTCGTAAAAATATAATACCTTTGTTGCCAGCTTTGTTGCACTGAGCCATGACTTTAACAACATCAGACACTTTTGAGGTGAATTGAAACAACAACAGTAAGCCATGGGATATTGTCAGTTCCAGACCTTACTGTCATGTTCCAAAATCTAGCAAAAAGCATTCTCGGTTGAGTATAGACTGCTGTAGCAAGACAACTGTACCTATGTTTCTGGATGTAAGGTGGTACTTCCAATATTTATATTTATGAATTCATTATCTAATTTCTTCATTTTATATCTACTGTATTCATAAAAGGGTCTTGGTGCAACTGGAAGTACCTTTCTGAGAACAAGATGGAAGCCAATCCAGAATAGGGCTCCAGTCCTTACTGGGACATATGCATCCATGTAGAGGAATACAGAGAAACAAGGTCACTAGACCTAACCCATGATTTTGAAATGTGGGAAGAAACACGGAGAAAACCTCTGCCGACACAAAAACAACATGCAACCTCCACACAAGCAGGAACCCAGGTCTCTTAAAATGTGAATTCACAGTGCCACTGTGCAATGTATTATTCTTCACATATTGTAAAAAAGGATTGTTTATTTAGAACCCATCAACAGATTTTCAGAGGTAAAATGTCAAATGTTTGTCTAATAGTTTTTGTTGCTTCCTATGTTTCAACATTCAGTCTTTGACAAACTGTTCCTGTTTTGATTGTGACAAATGGAAAAGATCTTAAAGCTGAAAGCTTTTGTAGTAACATGTTTTTGACATTGTAACATGGGGACATGCCTGGTCTGTATTATACACACAGGCAGTACACAGTCCCACCCAGAGGATCACCAAGAGCACAGGAGCCTCTGGCAACATTCAAGCACTCATTTTACTTCATGGAAGGTGTCTTGGCACACACATTTGAGCTTTTGAGTGCCAGAAACACCAACAAATGCTAACTGGAGCCAACTACTGAACTTTGTCGTGCTAGCTGATAACCTCTGAACTTTACAGTGCCAAGAAACTGTCCTTCAGGATAACAAACAATGAGTAATGAGCTGATTGTGGAGTTAAATTAAGAAAAAGCATCCTTTATTCTGGCTTTCATGAAACATCCATATAAGATTCTTTAAAAATCATTCATGCTTACATTTGCTTTGAAACATTTCTAAATCTAGCTACCCAGTAGTAGAATAGCATATTTAGTTCTGTCTAGCATAACAGTCTGTTTGTTTTCTCTTTCTTATAATTAATTTTCGCTTTGCTTATTTGTTTCTCTTCCAATAAATGCCGCCATGATGTCATGCATACAAGCAAATGAGCACATCCGCTGCTAACAGCAAGGAGTCTATAAATACTCTGCATCAGATATAGTGGTCAAAGTAAACAGCATTATCTGTTTGGTAGTTCTGCCAACAAAGTACTAATTGAAAATGCACATTTATAAGCTTCAGTCTGTGCCCAGAATATCTCAAAAGATCTCCTTTCAAACCCAACCCACCATTACATATTAATAGCCATTTCTATTTGCATCTAATAAATAATGCACCACCTCTAAAATGCATCTGAAATGATGGTCCTGTACACACACACACACACACACACACACACAGTAATAATCTATTAATTCACTTGTAGAGACCTTGGGGTGAGCTCCTAAGCTTCGACCATAGGACTCCTCCACCATGATACCACTGGGTTAGGGCTTAACCAGCAGCACAGAGTGAAAGGCAGGCACCAACATTAGACAGGACACACAGGGACACTTTAAGTATACCAATTGACCTAAAAATAAACAAGTGCCCAGAGGAAACACATACAGCCTCAGGGAGACCTTTACACATGCAACGACAAGACTAGGACTCAAACCTAGGCACCAACTTTGTGCCAACAGTTTACTAAAGACACATTCATTTGAATTTTTTCCCACTTGTTTCAGCAGCTTTTCAGCAGGCGCATGTACAGATGTTATGACTATTAGTGAAAAACAGTGGTGTTTTGTATTCAGGCTCTCCATGTCTGTGATTGATAAACTGCATACTGTGAGATCCCTAGCAACTGAGTTGTGTAGTTTGTACACTGGAATCATTAACAACCATTAAAAAATGGAACACTTTAACATCACACCAACAATTAGCTTCAGACTTTTGAGCTTGCTATAACAGCACTGGTGACTAAGGCAATCATTATTTATATTATACTCAGGTGGCACACTGGTCCATCTGGTGTTTTCTGGTCAGGTCAATGGTCACATGCAGACATGATCTGCTGTATCTGAGGGAGGACAGACCAGTAGGGGGATTATCTCTGGTGCTGTAACAAGGGTTTTGTTGGCCTGCGATGAACTGGTGTCACAGGATCTACGCTGTACACACCAAGTCTACACTCTTTGTTCTCTGGGGATGGGTGCCAAAGCCCTGAGAAAGCGGGGTTAACATGTGAAAACAAAGTCTCTATTGACTATATACTGTATATTGACTAATATCTATTTCAGCTACTGTAAAATGGATAAAAGTATGTGTAAAACAAAAAAAATATGAAAAAAAAAACAACAAATCATCTGACAATTGGTATCTAGACACTCAGTCCCGTGCTCCTATTCGACTTAATGCAATTATCACTTCATGTTCAACATTGCTGACTGTGCCGTGAGCTAGCAGATTCTAAGTAACATAACCCAAAAATGGAAGGCTTTCCACAGACAAGGCAACCTGTTATGCGGAGCTGCAAATATAACTGTTATATAGGGATCCAGTTTGTACTCATGAACAAAGCCATAAAAAGGTTTCCAAAGCTTAAAAAGTCATACAACTTCTGCTGCCATGTTACAATGAAATGCCCATTTTGATAATTTGCCAGACTGTATTTAATTGAAGCATTTTACAACTTAGTGTTAAGGCCCTTTCCAAAAAGCCCAAAAGTGGCAACTTGGCAAAGCTGGTACACAAAACTCAGAACCTACTGAAACTGCTGAAAGATCTCCCATTATCAAAGTCAAAGTAATTTCTAAAAAGCTTTTAACAGTGAAGCATTGTCTCAAAGCAGCTTTACACCTGCCTAATCCCACAACACCAAGGTTACAGCGCAGAGGCAATAAATAATAATAAAAAATAAATATGATGAGGAAGAATCCTTGGGAAGACTAGAACTTAAAAGGGGACCCAACCTCCTTGGGCAGATGTTATATGTAAGAAATACACAAAATTGCCTTAATTACAGATTAATAATAATAATAATGATAATAATGATAATAATAATAATAATAATAATAATAATAATAATAATAATTTATGATTTGCAAATCCTTTTCAACCTATATTTAATTGAATACACTACAAAGACAAGATATTTGATGTAACACTTTTCAAGGAAGTTGGGACAGGGGCCTGTTTACCACTGTATTAACACTCAATAAGCGTTTGGGAACTGAGAAGACTTGATGTACAACAACAGTCCGGGGTCTCCACTGTCTTATTTTGCGTTTTATAATGCGCTGCACATTTTTAATGTGCAGGCCGGTCTAGTAGCTGCACTATTTTACTATGAAGCCACACTGTTGTAACACGTGCAGAATGTGGCTTGGCATTGTCTTGCTGAAATAAGCAGGGACGTCCCTGAAAAAGATGTTCCTTATATGGCAGCATATATTGCTCCATAACCTGTCTGTACAGTTCAGCATTAATGATGCCTTCACATACGTGCTAATTACCCATGGCATAGTAGAGAGGTATAAGTGCCCCATCCTTGCTTGTAAATGACTAAGTCTTTTGGTGATGCTCCCTTTATACCCAGTCATGACCCTCACCTGAAAAATGTTCTAAACAGGTGTTTTCTGAGCATTCCTCAACTTTCCCAGTCTTTTGTTGCTCCTGTCCCAACTCTTTTGAAAAGTGTTGCAGGCATCAAATTCAAAATGAGTGAATATTCGCAAAAAATAATAAAGTTTTTTGTTTGAACATTAAATATCTTGTCTTTATAGTGTACTACATTCAATATGGGTTGAAAGGATTTGCAAATCATCGTATTCTGTTTATATCTATGTTTTACACAACGTCCCAACTTCAGTGGAAATGGAGTATATTCACCTTGTTCCTTCCCTAAAAAGTGGTTTCTTGGCTGCTACCCTTTCAAAAAAAACATCCCTGATCAAACTTCTTCAGACTATAGAAGGGTCAACTTGGCGTCCTGATTAGGTTAGTTGCGGCAATAGTTAAAATGTAAGGCAGACACATTTTGATTTCAGTTCTACAGTGTGTGTGATTGTTAATGTGTGCGTGGTGTGTATTTCTGAAGGGAATAATGTATAACAGTTAGGGCTTGTTTACCTCAATCCATAAAGCACAGTGCCATCCGGATGAAGTCGGATCATGCGGTTCTTCACTGTCACGCCATGAAGGAAGGATTTCTTGTCATTCAGGAAATAAGTATCTGGCAGCCACAGCTGATCAGCCACACGGTTGTCCAGCGTCAAATTGAGAGCCATCTCCGCATAGGCAAGTCGCTTGTCCCGCCAACTCTGTTGGAAATACATAGTGATGGTGTAGTCCTACAGAGAGAGACAGAATAACAAAGATTAGGATTCAATATCCAAAGAGAATAAACATTCTAATTCCCTAACCAGTGCACAGTAGTCATCCGTTTGAAAAATACACCCACTAGCCACATTAGGCACAAATATCTGCTTGGTGCCTGGTTACACTCATTTACTACTATTATATAACTACTTACTGCACCATTACTGAGACCACAATACATTAACACTTCAACATCCTTCACTTGACTGAGCATGCCATGCCATCAAAACCTTTTGTACTGTACAAAATAATGCTGATATGCATATACTTTTTTACTTTAATATTTTATTCATGTACACTATTCATATATCCTGTAGTTTTACATTTTCTGATGTATTACACTTTACATAATGTTTCATTCCTTCTAATTTATTAGTCTTAATATAGCTCATTTTAATTAATACATTTATAAATATGTTCTCTCTGTTCATATTTATTTAGCTTCTGTTAATTTCAATTAGTGCATTATAAAAATTTTATTCAGACAATACTCCATTGTAAACAGTGCTACATAATTAAATCTGATAAATAAACCTGACTTTGCATTAAGATGCTACTGAAGAGTTATATGAAGCCTACCATGCAAAGCTCACTTATTTATATATCTTTGCAATGGCTTTTTGAAACTGATTAGCATTCATAATTCAACAGGTTCTTTAAATTACTGAGCTGTCTGAGGTGCTGCGGTTGTATGTTACTCTGTTACTTGTCTGATGTTCAACATTCTGGAATGTACATGTGGGTGTGACAACTCCAATTCCAAGATCCAGAAACTCATGTCTACCTGATCAGGATAAGCAGGGGAAAATTGGATGTTTTCACCATGACTCTCATAAAAAAAAAAAAAGTAGAAGGAAAATGAACTGAAACTCCCGTGGCTCAATGATCAAAGCCATTACTTTAAACAGCAGTTCCTGATGCTGCTACCATGCCCTGTAATGGACCGTATCACATTAAATGGAGAACTTTCGCATGTCCCCAATGACATTCCCGGACAGGGTCGAGGGGGGG
>JAUZSU010132893.1:0-16468 GCA_034780255.1 Parotocinclus maculicauda
TTAATCGGACCAGCCGGTTATTAGGACCAAAACGATCGCGTCCCGATGTGGTCCCATTAACCGGAATCGACTGTATACTGTATTTGTGTCTTTTTCACAAATCTCACTTATTGCTAATTCTTCAGCGTTTTCTAGCAGTCGTGAGCTTATTTGCTCTTTTATATTTACTGTCTGATCCTGTTCCTAGGTCTCTAGGGACTGTTGTGCACGAAAATCCCAGGATATCAGCAGTTACAGAAATAATCAAACCAGCTTCCAACCACCAACAAGTCAAAATCACCATTTTCATTTTCTGATACTTGTGTTTGTGACTTATTATTAGAATTATTTAATGTAACGTGTATGCAATATTGAAACAGTTAGCAGGACACTGTAATTGTCTCATAGAAAGATTGTCTTTACAGCCTCAGAGACTCGGGCTCGAAAGTCCAGGCCCAGTCACTGCCTGTGTGGAGTTTGCACGTTCTCCTTGTGTGAGTATCTTCTGGGTACACTGGTTTCCTCCCACATTCCACAGGCATGTCTTCAGATCAATCTGCACCTCTAAAGTGAGTGCATGTGAGTTGGTGGACATGCAAACTGTGCTGTAAAATAAATTAATGAATGTTAGCAAAAAGTTTCAAATGTTGGTTTTCTAAGTGAAAATAAGTAAACTCTTGGATATTTTATTGGTCATTAACAAGTCACTTATGTCCTTATGTCCTATATAAGTCCTTACACAAAATAGAAGTAGATTTCCTATGGAGGTTCCTATGGCCATTATTTTAAATTTCAGCCTTAATGCAGTATGTACAGCAATGTAATATTTTATTTTATTTTTTTAAGAAAATCAACAGCATGTACTTACATGTGTCAAAAACAACTACAAAAGCCCAAATTTTGATGACTCATTGTAAAAGCAGATCGGTAATATACACGTACACTGAAGCAGCACAGAAAGCTATGAGAATGTGGTAGAATAGACAGAGGGTTAGAGAGACGGGAAAGAAGGGGAAATAGAGCAGAAGAATATGGAACTGACATAAAGGAATCTCGGATAATTCGGCCTCAAGATAAGTGAGCTCTGAAAAACGGCAGACTACAGGATCGAGGGGTCGTTCCCATGGCAACCTTTACCCAGAGACCTGCGACCCTCTTGTTTCCTAATGCAAGCCGAGCCTGGTTTGTAGGTCACATATGCCACCAACAATGCAATCAGGTCTAATCTGTCTTGACTTGTGGGTCATGAACTGAATCATGAAACTGCTTTTTATTACGGCTTATGTCAGTGACCAATCCATGTATTAGCATGGAAGAATGTAAGCTGATTTACAAATTATTATTATTATAATTATTATTATGACGTTATCATAATATTATAAACGTAATATGTAATAACTGATTTGTGCTCAGAGTTTAATTATTAATCTATATGTAATTGATAAATAATTATCTTAAGAATATATTAATTTATATACAGTTTCCTATAAGACTATTCTGGTTACGGATCTGGTTATGTAAGTGCCGTGATCCAGAGATGAGGGGTTAAGTTGACTTATGCTTAGGTGCCCAAGGGAACAGCAGCCTCCAGCATTAAGTCATGGCATGGAAGTGGCAAAGAACATAATTCTAGCAGTTACACTTTTGGCTGTTATGTGAGTTGTTGATAGAGGGCGAGTGTTCTCAGTGTCACAGCTGGACTGAAAAGGATGAAGGATTAGAGAATGACTGTGCAAAAAGAGATGAGCTACTATCTCTGACATTACATCTTTAAGGTGGATCAATATAGTAGATACAGTATGTCTAATAGAGCACACAGTAAGTGAAGACAGTGGTGTCTCACTGCAGTACTCAAGTATCTGACCGTCACATACCACCAAACACACAGTAACATACCACCACCAAATCAGTATAACTGCAGATCTGAGAATGTTCCACCACCAAAACAATACCTGGCCTGTTCTGGTCCTGAAAGGGGACTAACAAAGCATAGAGAAACATACAGATTACAGTCTATAATTGTAGATCCTCTATGGTACCTGAAACTGACAAAAATGATCAGTGAGTGTAAAAACATGCCTAAAAACAAACCTAAAAAGTGCTCAATGTGTGATTGAGAGCAATGGATACGAACTATCTAACAAGGATATGGAAGGATGCAATAAATTACTTTTCAGTAAGTAACAATAAGGAATTCAAAGCACTACGTTTTCCAAACTTTAAAGAAAACATCATTATATAGAGTATATAATCAATATAACCAAATAAGCTTATATTGTAAAATCAATATCAAACCATCAGATTCCAGCCCTAATGCTGCATAACAAAAGCCTTCTCATAATACTGAGTGCCTTATTGCCCTGACCTGAGCACTATTTGTGTCCTCTGCATTATAGTATATTCATTCAGCAGTGCCTTACTACTAGAAGAAGGATTACTTTTATCTATGAACACAATATAAACATTTCCACACATGGCTGTTTCTATTGACATCAAAATATAAAAGTGATTTTCCTATAAATCTGGGATCCTCTCTAAGAAAATACACACATGGCTCCCAACCATACATGCTATATTCAGGACTCTGATATTAACATGCAGTGAGATGTGCCTAACCTTCTATTGGCATTGATTTAAATTGGAAAAATTGACCTCGCACACAGAGGTGACACAGGTTTGCTTTGTCTGACATTTCCAGGCCGTGAAAGAGCTTTCTATTAAGACTGCAATGAAGCCTGTAGTACAAGCAAATATTTCATGAGTAATTTAATATCTGGAGCATGGGCACGACCCAGTGTGAATAACTGATACAGAAGACAGCACAGTACCGCTAGAGCGTTAAAGCCTAGTCACAGTTAGTAGCACCGATACAGCTGGGTTAATTTATGTCATTTGAAATGTCTGAACATAAACATAAAACATATAATCATGAAAATAGCCAAATATAAAAATCCATACCCTTTCACATAGCTAAAGAGGCTGCCGAGGCTACGATATGCAGATACTTGGATATCAGAACTGACCTCCGTAGGTGCATTCTGGATGCAAGGGTTATGGTTAACACTGCAACAGCATCCACGACCCAAGCCCTGCAGTGAATTGGCATCCAGTTTAGGGAACACACTTGCTTGCACCTCGCTTGCTTATAATTTCTATTATAAGCTCTGAATCCTTCTGACCATGACCAGGATAAGTGTGGTTAAAATGTGTAAATATATAAGTAACTAAATTCAGAAAAAAATCACATAATCACCTAATGCACATACTGTAATCCTATTAAACCTAGCCGGTGGCAAATGGCTCAAGGCAGAAACAATACTAGACATGGTGCAAATCCATCATAGAGCACGTACAACTCATACACCCAGAGTAAACCCACAAAGACCAGAGGAGGACATGCAAACTCCACATAGGCAGAGTATGAGGTCGAGATCTAACCGGTGGCGCCAACCACAGTGCCACTGTGCAAATGAACTGTATAAGATTTCTGTAAAGACTGAACCCAGATTTAAGATTTAACCACAACTCTTTACTGGTCTGGTAATAAGCACAGAATGCAATTTTTTTTATTATTTATAAAAATGTGTATATATTTCCTCATGCACATTCAATACTCACTCTAATATCAGGACTTTCTTTGATTAAATTATATCTGAACATTATTGTATGCATTTTAATGTGTTTTTAAAAACCATTTTGTCCTTAAAGTTTCTGTATTGGACACATGTATTATGAAAACACTGGCTCAAAGCATGACTACAGTATGAACTAGGCACTAGTTTTTAACTCTCCCTCGTTCACAAGAGAAGGGTCGACTGAACTGTCTACAGAAAACCCACATTAAAACATATCCACAGGACCTCCACACATATTTAAACAAGCCAGGGGAGTTGTGCAGCACCAGAAGGTACCTGCTTCATCCTTGCACTGCAGAGTAGAAGAATCTACTGCCCTCTGCTGAGACAATTAAAGTAGGATGCCACAAGTCTAAATGGACCACACTGGTTATGTACTGAAGGCACCAAAAGTCCTTAAAGCTGTTAATGAAACGGAGACCAGGGTACATTAAATAAAATAAATTAACTAAATATGGACCAGTGGGAGCCAAAAGTCTGAGACCTGACTGAAAAGGCTCCTATTTTAATCAAACTGAATAGAAACTTTTAAATGACGAATTATAGAATTCCCTTAACAATTTGAGTGAAAAAAGATAATTAATTATTCTACACACATTCAAACAAACATTTTTATTAGCTCTAAAAGGTTAGAACCCAGTGATCAGTCTACTGACAATACAGTGTTAGGAGAGTAAAATTAAAAGTATTAGTTATAAATAATAAGAATAATGAAAAAAATAATAATAATATAAATAATATAAAAAATTGAGACTTCACCATTTAGGTTTCCTTTTTTGCTGGGCTGGACTGAGAGCAGCAGGATGGTCCACCATCTAGGCTGTTCAGTTTCCACAGTTTTATTGTCCACTATTCAGATACAGGTCACAACTTCATTATACATCCCTGTCTGGCCCAGGCCCTTTCTAGATGCTTAGCATAAAAAAAATTGTTATTATATAATGTGTCCTGCCATTGACAGCTAGCCACAATTGCCTTCGTTTGCAGTGGTCAAAAAACAGACTGGACAGTTTACCCCCAATAAGCATAGCTTTTTATTTTACTCTAATAATGTTATCACTCATATATTATTATTAGATTCAAACATATGATGAGTTATTTTTGGCAATGAGTGTATATCAACTATACATGAAAAAATTGCATGAGCATTAAGTACATCAGAAAAAAGAACAAACAATTTCTTTACTGACCTTGATGATATTCAATTAGATTTTTGTTGAAATCATTAATACAATGGCTGGTTCAACTGGCCTATATATTTTAGAAACTCCCACAAGAAGCCAATAATATTATTTTTAGAAACACAATTGGTACACTTGAATAATGCAGTAAATTTAATTCAGTAAAACACTATTATGCTTGGTGTAGTTTTGTGCCAGTAGGTCAGTTCTTTATTGTTCCTATTTGAAATCATAATGAAATGCAGTTATTGAAATAACATGAACAAAAGGTGGTGTATCATATAGCTGACAAAATTGCTTGAAAAAAGTCGATGGGAGAGTTTTTTGTGCTAGTTTTGTAAATCAGTAGAGATTTTTGCAAACTTAACCCCAAGTGTTTGTATTACTATTGAAAAATTACAAACTTGATTAATTGAAAACAAGGTTATCAGTCATATTTTAAATCAAACAAAAAAGCATCTACTAGAGTGTTTCGTCCACTCATACATTGTAGAAACATACTACATTTGTCTTGTCTCCATTGTCAAACTCATCAACCACTATGACAGGTATTTTGTTTTGAAAGTGCTTAGACCAGCATAACCACAAGTCTGGAATAATTGTATTAAAAATCACTGGCTAGCTCGGATTAAAAGGATGCAGAATCAATTACTAAACATAGTATAGCAATAATATTTTTGGAAGTATAAATATAATTCCAGTGATGTTGGTACATTGTGTAAAACATAAATAAATAAATACAGAATAAGATGATTTGCAAATCATTTTCAACCCATTATCAATTGGATACACTACAAAGGCAAGAAATGTAATGTTCAAACAGATATACTTTATTGTTTTTTGCAAATATTCACTAATTTTGAATTTTATGCCTGCAACATGTTCCAAACAAGTTGACACAGGGGCATGTTTATCACTGTGTTACATCACCTTTCCTTTTAACAACACTAAATAAGTGTTTCTAAACTTAGGACACTAATTGTTGAAGCTTTGTAGGTGGAATTCTTTTCACAGACGTGCAAGTTACCCATGCCATGGGCACTACTACAACACCATGCCATTAGAGATGCTGGCTTTTGAACTTTGCACTAATAACGATCTGGACAATCCTCTTCCTCTTTGCCCCGAAGGACATGATGTCCAGGATTTTCAAAAACAACTTAAAATGTGAGCTGTGTTACAAAATGATGTCAGTTTTTGATGCAGTTCCACCTGAGGCATCGAAGGTCACAAGCATTCAATGTTGGTTTTCACACTTGCTGCCTTCGGGAGATTTCTCCAGATTCTTTTGACGATAATATAGACTGTAGATCTATCAAATTCCACTGGCATCAAATTTAAACTGAGTGAATGTTTGCAACAAAAAAGATCTTGTCTTTATGTATTCAACTGAATATAATTTGAAAAGGTTTTATAAATCATCGTACTTTGTATTTTGTTTTTATTTATGTTTTAACAATGTCACAACAGAAATTAGCAATGTGTGTATGCTATATATCGACTAGAGTCAAATTCTGCCCTGTTAACTGTATTAGGTTTTTGATGTTGTCAATGTGCCCCTATAATATACCATAATTATACAGTGGGTACGGAAAGTATTCAGACCCCTTTTAATTTAATTACATTTTGTTTTATTGCAGCCATTTGCTAAAATCTAAAAAGTTCATTTTATTTCTCATTAATGTACACTCAGCATCCCACCTTGACAGGAAAAAACAGACGTAGAATTTTTTGCAAATTTATTAAAAAAGAAAAACTGAAATATCACATGGTCATAAGTATTCAGACCCTTTGCTCAGTATTTAGTAGAAACACCATTTGAGCTAGTACAGCCATGAGTCTTCTTGGGAATAATGCAACAAGTTTTTTACACCTTGATTTGGGGATTCTCTGTCATTCTTCCTTGCAGATCTTCTCCAGTTCTGTCAGGTTAAATGATGAATGTTGGTAGACAGCCATTTTCATGTCTCTCTAGAGATGCTTATTTGGGTTTAGGTCAGGGCTCTAGCTCGGCCAGTCAAGAATGGTCACAGAGTTGTTCCGAAGCCACACCTTTGCACTGTGCACATGCACTGTGAGCTGTGAGATCTTATATAGACAGATGTGTGCCTTTCCTTATCAAGTCCAATCAGTTCAATTAAACACAGCTGGACTCCACTGAAGGATAGAACCATCTTAAGAGGGATAAGAATAAATGGACAGCTTGTGAGTTAAATGTGAGTGTCAGAGCAAAAGGTCTGAATACTTATGAACATGTGATATATCAGTTTTTCTTTTTTAAATACATTTACAAAAAATCTTACGTCTGGTTTTTTTTCTTGCAAGATGGGAGGCTGAGTGTACATTAATGAGAAATAAAATGTTTTTTATGTTAGTAAATGGCTGCAATGAAACAAACAGTGAAAAATTTAAAGGGGTCTGAATACTTTCCGCACCCACTGTATAACTCAGAAAAGCCAAAGAAGAAGTACAATCAAATGTATTAAGTGTTTAAATGTGTTTTCAGAGAGCAGCTTGCTACAAAGTGTTTTTTTTTTTCAGTTTATTTAGCCATACCTGTAACACTTGTTAAGAATTGTTACGGTTTTGTCAATAAAGAAGAAGCACTAGCTAAACAAATCAAAGAATTAATAATGACTATCAGGAAAGCAGTGCATTTTGGATGACCATTAACATAGTTAAGAAAAACTATGAATGATCAGTGTCCTGCTACAGCTCTTGAGGATCAGAAATAAGAGCCATCGGTTGAAGAGCTAGCTTCCAACGAAGAAAAACAAAGGTATTACGTGTTTAAATGACCAATAGCAAAAATACAAACACTGTTTTTTTATTGTTTACTGGGTGGGCAAAAGATTCTTTATACTTGAATCCTGCTTTCCAAGCTCCCACTATCTAAATTCTTGCTAAAACAGATGGGGAATTTTAAAGCCCTAACCCACTATCTGTGCCAGTTTAGTCTGGCCGATTCTTGACCTGAAAACCTTAATTCTGCACTCAGTAAATATGACTATAAATATGTACAACCCATATGCTGGTCTAGTAGTACAAGCATGTGGCTCCTATATTGTATGTGAAGCCATCGATCAATTGCACAGCAGTATGCCTTCTTTAACCCTCACTAAAACTGAAGTTAGTTGCATTGCCTATTACACTGCATCATAAACTTTAGAGCAACAGACTTTGTGTGTTAATTGCATACATGTACAGTATAAATTGCAGTCATTGATTACATTGGAAAATATGTAAAATACTCAGAACAGCATCAATACTGAGTTTTAGATTAGTATACCCCTAGTAACCAAGTTAATTACATACATTAAGTCTCACTTTTTGGTCATTATACCTGAGTATCCCAAGTCACTTTTTATTGCTGAAAGTTGGAAAAATACAGAACCAAAGACTTTCATGCTAGCGTACAAAGATGTAATTGTATGTTTTAATTATGCATAAACATATTCCTGTAGTTAAAACTTTCAATAACAGAATACGAAACTATCCTTGGGAATTTTATTCATATTTATTTAATTCTTGTATCAGTACAAGGCATAACCTAGAGTGTGTTCGAATGTGCTCTCTCAATCACTGACCCATTTAAGCACAAAAACTGCTGCATTTCATTACTGACTGTAAATATTCCTATCCTATAATCATATCAAACACACACACATACAAATCACACAAACAAACACCATGATATAGACATTTACCCACACATGCACACGCATTGCCTTCTATTGTTGGGAAAGGATACATAGCAGACAGGAACATAACCCACAGCATGGAACCGGAACCAGAAAGGATACAATTATTTGCCTTATTCCATCTGAGATGATACCCCCACAATGTTGTGTGGCTGCCTGTTTTGTAAATCATGTGGTTGTACAAAATAAATGTTGTTGTCACATATTGCTTCTGTTTACTGTGTACAGCAGACCATTCATAATTACATCCAAACCAACTCAACAATAAACAGCTATGAAAGAAATATACACAAAAATGAGGGTGTATTTCATTTTGAGCAGTAGGAAGAAATTTTGTATAGAAGATACAGAGTATGAAAAAAGGTATACAGGAATAAGGAAGAATGGCACAGGATGTGAGGATGTGGCTTCCATTTTGCATCTATCAAGGCTGTCTGATTTGTGGAGCCTAGGTCCTAGGGTCAAAGAAAGAGGAAGAAGTATTTAGAAAACTTCTTAGTGTCTAAACATCTGTCATCGACAAACAATAGATAGTGCTATTGTCAAACCATCTACTAGCCTTCATTTTTAAATAAGTATGCCTCTACTGGAGTATTGTTCCCAGGATATTGACTGCAAAATGCTTTGTGGTAAGTTACTACATTTGCGAAGACTTTAGAATTGGACATGACATGTCAAAGTTTGACGAAACTGCCCTATAGATTTTTATAGGCAGTGTGCAACACTGTGTGCCACATTTAATCAGTCTCTTTGTCTTATTGGTATGAACACTAAACAAAAACAGCAGAAATTATTTGCTTCAGCAGTTCACTGCTCTACTTAATTTCAACCACAGTCAAGAGCTAAACTTTATGGCCTTCCTGGATATAGCTGGTTTGGTGACCCAGTGACCTGTGTGGGAATGCGACTGTGCATTCACTGAAAAGAATATACATATTTTCCCTAAGTTAAATTTTGATAGATCCTTTCTTCTGATAAGTAAGTAAGCTGTTTATCTCCATGCAGAAATGAAAAATAGTTAACTTCTCAACTACAAGTCAACATCATTTTAGTGGCATCACTTTGAGCTGTTACTGAGTTGGTACTAAGAATCTTATTCTCTGTGTGCAGCAGAGGGAAGTAAAGACATCTAGCACAAAACTGTACCTGTGCACTGTCCTTATTTAAGCACACAGCTTGCAACTGTCCTTAGACTTTTACCCACCCAAACCTTAGTTAGACTAAATAAAGCAATTCGCATGACAATCACACATAGGAATTCTTCTTTTAAAGGCTGGTAGCTGTGAATTTGATAAATTGAAGCTGATAAATTGTGAAACATTTCAAATTTGGCACCAACAGGATTTAGACTATGTACCTATGATGTACTATGGCCCTATGATTTCCATGTGGAGAATACAGATGGAATCATAGAGCTGAGGAATAAAAACGGAATTCAGACATGAAAAAAGAAATGCACAGATTTAGAAAATTCCAAAAGTGCGTAATCAGCCATAAGTGGTGATCAGCCAATCAGTCTCAAATTAAAAACTCTGTGCTGGTCACACACTAACACAGCCACCCATCATCAGCACAGTGTTTACACTAATACAGAGTTCAGTTAAGCATTTGGAGTTACCTGGATTTCTGCATTAATTACTTGTTTACTGATTGTAAGTCAGTAATGCAGCTTCATTTTCTCACTGTGTAGAGCCAGCTGCTAGAAACAGCAGTTTCTAATGGCCTTTAGGTTCAAATTCATGCTGTGCCTTTGCAACATGAAAGTAGGGTGTTTACATAACCACTTGTTTGACTGGAATTAGACTGTACACAAAATTTCTCTACCTGCACCCAATTACCCATTGACACTGACATGGGTAAGCAGAGATAAATGGAATGCTACTTTTCCTTTGTAAATGAACAGCATTAGCACAGCAGTCACAAAACAACAACTGTTTATGAATAGAGAAAATTTGTTACTATCACTACTGTCCTTAGGAGTGGAAGTCCTGTAAAACTAGAAGAAGGTGGAAATAAATGTAACAAATGTACCCAAACCTGCAAACCTTTTAAAAGTCTCTGAGCAGTAAAAAAAACACAAATTACAATAGTTGAAGACAGTGCATCACCTGACACTTAACAGAAGTAAGATGTTGGTTGTTCCAACATACACAATGATCCAAAACAACATATACTTAGAATTTTTTAAATTAAGAAAAGTTGTCAGGGTTCAAATTTCATTCCAACTGAGATGTTGTGGTGTGGCCTGAAAATGGTTGTTCATGCAAGTAAGAGTTATTAATTTCACCAGCTTGGATGAATAATTACATTAAAAGAACAACTGTTTGAGTTTTAATAGTTTAAGCAGAATGTGCTTGTTTATTGTAATACCATGAGTTTTTGCAATTGTATGTTTTTAATGTACCAGAGAGAACAAAATTAGAATATTACATTTTACAATTTTATACTTTGTCATTTTCTGCATATGACTGTGCAAGGCAAAACCATGATCAAATGTAATTCTGGTAAATTACACAAGGTTTGTGCAAAAATTTTAATTGACTCATAAAATGTAATGTGTTTTCGCATCTAGATATTTTCACCACTGACTCTTATGTCCATAAAATTGGATAACATTTGCAAGACCCACTTGGGAACTCTAGCCACAAGTTTTTGTGTTGATTTGGAGAAATATGGGCAGATCAAGTTTGAAATATTTCTCATATAATAGTTTAACATTGCTGCTGTTATATCAGTCCTATAATCAGTCATTTCTATGCGGGCAGAGACCATTGGCACATTACCATAAGATTTAATATATCATTGTATCTCAGTACATTTCTTTCGTTCTGCCTCTTTTCTCTGTGTGCTGACTCTGTGCCAAATCTCCAGTTACCCTTCCTGTTTTCCCCTCACGCTTCTGTGGTTCCGTCTGACCATTCCCACTGGTGTTCCTTCTCCCAGCCCTGCACTCCATAGCATGGACAGATTCCTTCAATTCCCTGCACAATTCCCATAGGAGTACAGTGTGGTGAGAGCTTGGGAAAGTGCTCTTCCGGAGTCAAGGATCCACCAAACAACAGACAAGTCAGTCTCTCTCTCTTATTAAACACCCCATACCACATTCTTAAAATCAACATATCCACTATGAATGTAAACTTGGGCAGAAAGTAATAAACTGATTCTAAATTGACAACAGAGTGTGGCAGATGGAGTCTAACTAAGATCGTTGGTAGCCCCATTGGGTAAATGAATAAAATATATTACTTTCTTTATGTATGACTTTCAAATGAGGATTTATGATTTAACTTGGCACTCCATATACCATGTTGACGAACTTCAACACTTTCCAAGAACAGCACTGAACTAAACCACCAACAGAAATCATCTGAACTACCACAAGTACACAGTTTCAGTACATACCATTACAGCATAGCTTGTAATCTATTTCATCTGACAAACTAATGAGTCAATACACTAAGCACTGCATCACGACACAAGCACAAGCATCTGACTACATACACAAAGTTTATCTGATGAAGGTAGATGTAGTCTACACTACACCCAAGAAGCCTCATATGCTAGACAGAGGTTAGGGAGATTTTTTTTCATCTTAGTACTCTTTAGGCTGCAGCTTTAAAGTGCTTTAAACAGGCAATGCTTTAAATACAGGTTGGTATTTTGGTTAAATCTCGTAACAGTACTACCAACAAAAGAGGTGTTGGGTACAGCAGTCTAAACTGCCCCACACCTTTAAGCCAGCCAAACAATTAAAATAGGCAAACAAAGAGGATTAAAAGAGAAAGACGTGGTACATTTTGGTTCTGTAACTGCATTTTAAGCTGGATAATAAGTGATAAGTAACTAACAACTAACATGGCTGTTGCGGTGCAGTTAACTACTGTTAAATAAATAATTTAGACTATGATAGCTGAATTCAAGACATAGTCAAACTAGGGTCTACCTGCCACAACTGTAAACCAACACACACTGATAAGCCATAACATGTTAAGGCATGGAATCCACAAGATCTATGAAGGTGTCCTGTGGTGTATCACGCAAGACGTTAGTCCTTTAAGTTCAACAGACCTGTTTGTCCTACAAATGTTCAATCATATTGGGATATTTGAAGGCCAGGTAAACACTTTGAACACTTTGTCATGTTCCTAAGAAACATTCCTGAGCATTTTTGTAGTGTGACAGTAAGCATCATCTTGCTAAAAGGATGTGATCTTCAGTTAGCATATTCACAGAATGTTCACAGAATACTTTATTGGTTTAAAAATGACATATGACACATTGAGTAGAGTTTTTCAAAGTATTTTGACCTTATAAAAACAAACATCTTCATCCATGACAATGTACTCTCCCCCTCTCTTTCCCATCCTGTTTAAGAAAAAACAACTCTACAAAGTGCACTGAACCTTGACAGGGCGCATGTCATAGCAGCAGCTTGCAAGTATGGCTCCAGTGTCAGCAGGGGGTGGGAGAGAGGGAGGATGAAGGAGGAAGGCAAGGACTGTTTGTGCAATGGAATGAGGCGGGAAACTACCACAGCATCTGCACTCGGTTGCCAACCGCGGCAGCGCAAAATTCTGAGCAGCCGTACCAAGCCTGACACATTCTGCCATGGAGTCGGCACATCCACGAGAAACACTCAAAGAGCTTCCTTTAACATTAAGGGACCCCAGTGAATTAAAAAATTCCACTGTATTTCAGCAGTGACAAATACATTGTTTATTTTGGTGTTGTTTATCCATGTTAGTTCAACTATCAGATGTCAGTTCGTACCAAATCATTAACATTAAGACTTTATAACATTAATGATAGAGAAACCACTGTGCATACCACACAAGTACTAACGGAATTAGCAAGAATAATATAGAGATGTTTTTCCATACAGAGAGAAAAATTAAAAAACTCAAGCATCATTTATACACGAACCTTTAGGACATAAAATTGTTGCAGTCAAAAATGTGCATGGAAATGATGCATTTTTTAATAACACTCATGAAGCCTGTAGTGGAACACAAGTATACATTAGCAAAAACAATTTAATTTACCAAATGTATTATGCATGAACACCACAAATTCTTAGAATATGTGTAGAGAAATAATTTAGCCCATGTTGCTAAACCATTCAAATGCTGGGTAAAACTGTCTTGGTTCAGAAATGTTCCCCTTATTATATTATGTTTCTGTTATTTATTAGAGTGCAGGTAGTATCACATTTAATGCATACAATTGTGTTTTAACAGATTTTCAGCTTTTTACAGGATCTTTTGAATTAAAATGTTGACTATTCATTTTGCATACCAATTATTGTTTGCATAAAATATTACATACAATAAAGATGCCAGGTATAAACGATTAGGATGGTCAATAAAAATATTTCAGTTAATTCAGTAAACATTCACACTGGACGAATATGAATAACATTTACATGCTGCTCTCCAATTAGATAAAGGTATGGGTAAATAATCCGCTTTATTAAACAGGCTTATAAAAGCCGCAAGCATTACCAGTCCCCCATCCAGACCACTTCAAAACAAACACACTCCTCCTATTAACCTGGATAGCATTAAAACATTCCCTACCATCTGGACATGTGAGATGAAGTACATTGAACACTAATTACAGACCCGGCAGCTAATAATGCTATGGGTAAATAAAGAGCTGAAAACTTCTACCCATGACTCCAAACCACAGTAAAGAATGAGTCATTGGCTGCATGACAGAGTCATCCGGAACAATTCAGAAATTAAATTATACTTTAAAGGTCGTCTTTGAAGAACCGCTGGAGTTTGCGACAGATTGAATTATTGTCTGTTAATGTCTGGAGCTAGGCATAATTGCATGCCTTTCAAGTAAACAAACAGCATTGTTTATTTTATGAAGCATTTAGTTCATTTGTTTAGATGTTTCTAGCGCAGAATCTCAGATAACCACTGATACTGATAAGAAAGTGCCGCAAATACTAATGCTCGATCTGTTCCATGTGACTTGTGATCTTAAGCATCCAGGTAGCCTTTTAAGCATTTAAGTCTCGTCGTTCTTGGAGTTACCAGAGTTCTGATTGTTCTCTGTTTACACCGTCTTCTTTCTTTCAATCTCCTTCAGGGCAGCGGTGAAGAGAGTCCATTGTTCTGTCCGCTAAAATGACTCGCCTCACTTATCCAATTACCCACTTCTCTATCTGCGCTGTGTCTCCCTGCCTGCACTGGAATGCACCTTTTAAAACACACGTTATCCCCCCAGCTCCACCAGAAGCACATCACACTGTACCCTGCTACTGGCTAAACGCAGTCCACTGACTAATCTTAAAACATTGCTCTACTACCTGTTTCATTTAGTTCCTTTTTTAAATAACTTACTTTTTTTTCACAAATCACGTGGAAAACATATAACGAGTTGTACCTTGCTTGGTTGGTTGAGCCCAGCTGAAGCGCTCTTGTAGTGGACTTTCATTTTGCAAAACCTTGACGCTACGGAGTAAGGCAGCATCCACTGGATGATTTTCCTTGGAGCGCTCAGTCGTGCTTCTTCATCCACTCCTTCCACACAGTCTACAATGGATTAATCCACCTCGCTTCTCTGGCTCGGTTACAGGGGCTCCAAAGGTTTTTCACCCCAGTCGTTTGAGAAGGAAACAAAAAGCAAAGGGATCTTGAAACTCCACTAAGTTCGACTTCGTTGACTTTATCTTTATCTCTACGCTGCTGCCTTCCCTCTTCCTCGCTTTCTCTTTTTTTCTCATACACTCTTTGACTGGACTTTTCTCACCCCTCCCTCCAGTCCCTCAAAGACCCCCTCCCTTTCTCTGTCCCTCTCGTCTTTCTTTCCCTCCTCTGTTTTCCCATCATCCCTCCACCCCCTACTGCTACACTAATCTGCAGCTGGCCAAGTGATTGGAGGTCCGGTTGTCTTGGTGATGTGTCCGCTTTGGAAGAAGTCAAAGTCGAGCCCAACAGAACATATGTACACAGCTGAGTCTGTCAGGGTTTTAGTAATGCATAACATAACTGAAATGGGTGCCCCGATCATCAGGGCGTGCAAAATGAACAGCGTGATCGTATAACGCAGGGGTACCCTATTCTGTGCTAGACAAGAATAATGCTCACAACAATTAGGGGTTATTTCAAAATGAAATATCACATTGTGAAACAACCCATATTTATGTGAGCATTATTCTTGTATATTATTATTATATGATATATTATATTATTATTATTATTACAGGAACGTTTTGCAGCGTAAATCTCTGATCACCTCATATGCAGTACATGAGCGATTGTCACGATGATTTAAACACTCTTCACTGTACGACTATACTTATACAATACATTTTGAAAGACATTCATGATAGAATGTATGAATGAAGCAGTTCTATAGTTTTATTCACACAGCTATGTTGACAAAGACATAACCTCATTTTCCCCCATAAAAAAAGCTTGCCTGCAGATTTATAAGTGGTTTCAGTTTAATTTTTTGCTGGATTTCACTTTCTCTAACCAGTTAGAGGAAATTAATGTATGTTCTTATGCATATTGTAGATTGAGATGAGATTTTGTGTTAATATCGAGAGTATTCTTTTGTGCTATATATGATGATTTCACAAAAAACATCCCAAACTTTGAAATACTATAATATTAAAAAAAGAAAACTCTACAGAATCTTTATAATAGGGTAGATGGATTAAGGTGTGGTGTGCCATGAACCAGGGGTGTCGTAAATGGCATTGATAGTTTGTGGTTGTGTAAGTGGATGAACTAAAACAGAAACACACAAAGTGCAACAAGTGGGATTCGAACTCAGGTCTCTAGCATGCCTGGGGCATGTTCTAACAGGGCCTGCCACACTAGAATCTATATGCAGGGTGTGTGAGGTGAAGAGGCAGGGTGAAGGGCTTGGAGAGCAGAGCTCACTAGAAATATCCCTTCTCTTGCTACATACACCATGCCCTCCAAGTGACAGCTTCCCCTTTTCCTCCAAA
>JAUZSU010132904.1:0-16461 GCA_034780255.1 Parotocinclus maculicauda
GTCATTATCCAGAACAATTTACAGAGAGAACTTTAGCTTAAGAGCTTTTAACTCATGCTACAAACACAACCTTAACCACAATCATGTGTCCACCAATACCCTATTATATACACAGTCCAGTTAATATTATGTCTTTGTTTCTACACTCACTGTCCAATCACTTATGAAATTTAGGTTGATGACTAACACAAACTATGCAACAGATGAGCTACTGTATCTGGCTTTACGTTCATAAGGTAGAACAATAATGTCAATGTGGCTAATAAATTGGGCGGTGAGTGAATGGTGAGAAAACACCAGCAACTCTGCTGTGCCTGATCCAGCTGTACCATGGTAACACAGTAACATCAAAACTGTCAGTGCAGTGCTGAGAATGATCCACCACCCAACAGTACCTGATCCATGATGGTCCTGTGGAGCCCCTGGTCATTAGAGAACACAGTAAAGTTGACTAACACAGTATGTAGTGAAACAAATTGACTGTAGCTACAGGACTACAAAATACTCCTATATGGTTAACAGAAGCTGCTATACTGGACACTGTGTTTAGGAACTATAGGATTGGACTGTGAAGGATATAGGTAATAATGCCACAAAGCCATAAAGTAGAGGAAAAATAAAAGGAAAGATTTTTAATGCCTTAGTACAATCTAATGATCGTTTAAGCACTGAATGAGATGATGAGTCTTTATTTGCCTTTGAAAGCTGCAAATTACTCAGCCATTCAAACATGGAGTGGAAGTTCGCTCCACCACTTGGGTGCCAGTACAGAGAAGTGTGCTCGTCTTCATCTTGGCTACTGGGATCAGATAAGCCATGCTTGGGTTTCAAAGAGTATAAGGTGCAAATCGAGTTTTGATTAATGTCTTACGATAGGAAAGAGGTGGTCTATTATGTAAGTGAGCATCAGTGTGTGCATTTACATGCACTTAATTTGACCAGAATCAGATTTCTGATTGTACCCATGGGAAGACCTGCCATGAGAGCATTGTAGTAGTCTAGTTTTGATAATAACAAAAGACAAGTACCTGGTTTGCTTCCCTGGAAAAGAAAGATTAAATTCCCCTGATGTTGTAGAGGAGGATAAATGTATGTCTGTTTAAGTTTAACAATACAAATTTTGGGATGTTTTTAAAGAATCTTGCTGGTTGTGATGTTGGAGTTACCTGGGACATGACTCGCTCCGGTTTAGCTTTAAGTGATAAGCTGATAAGCATAAGGAGAAGTCTTCCAGATGTGCTAAGATGCAGGTGAGGGGGCTGTGAATTAAATAAAGGGAATGATAGGATGAGTTGAATCTCATCTGTCATCAGTGGCAGGAGAAGCCATGTCAAATTGAGAGTTCACCAAGAAAATAATAGTAGAGAGGAAATAACAGGAACGGCTTGACTCCATTTAAGAGTTCATGGTAGGTGCAGATTTTGTTTCTCTGCATGATACCTGATATGACTGTCCCTCCAGGTAGAAAGGAAGCCACTGCCAATCACTGAGCCTAGGAGAATATTTTGTTTTACCGTGTCAAAGGATCAGAAGCAAAAAACTATGGCAGTTTTTGTGGAGTGTGCTGCTTTGAAGTCAGACTGGTTGCAATCCTGTAGGCCTTTCTGTAGGAGAAAGTTAGACAACTGATTGTGAACAACATGTTCTTGGTGTTTTATGGTGATGAAATGGGTTCCACATGTCATATGATTGCTGTATGAAAAATATCATCTGTAGAAAGAGGAGTAAAGCAAGTTAAGGTTTTTATAATGTTGCTTATCTGTAGTCAACATGGTGGCAAGTGAGAGAACTCAGATCTTGTTTATCTTCTTGTTGAAGTATGTGGCCAATCCTTCAGCAGTTAGGGTGGGGATTTTTGGCGAGACAGAGGTGTTGATTAGTGATAAAAATATTACAGGGAGTTTACATGGGTCAGAAGTAGATGCTTTCCGGTTTCCTTTGTAGAATGTCTTGGACATCAATCTTCGAACTTTCTGACTGTAGATCTTCGTTCACTTCGAGAAACATGCAGTAGTTCTGGGTGTAGGATTAGAAGATTTTCTTGCTCTGAAGGAAAGAGGGCAGAGATGGTCTACTGATGATGAGATAGATGTAACGCATCGCTGTAAGTTATATAGGTGGCGATGCCCGTGACCTTAAGGCGCTGTGAATGTCCTAAGGGAGAGGAAGTCATGGTTTTGTTGGGTTAAGATATGAATGGTTTATTGGTTTGTTTACATGAAGTAGAGAAAGGGCAAGAGAGGAAGTAGTGGTGTGAGAGATGTTTTGATGGCTGGGGATGGTCAGTTGAAGACGAGGTCAAGAATGTTGCCTCCCTAGTACATCAGAGGGCAGCGGTTAATGGATAGGTTGAAGAGTGGAAAGAGTGGAAAAACTGGGCTGAGAGCGTCGCCTTCTCCTCTACTGCCCGAAAGTTCTCACCGCTCTTTAATTATCCCTTATTGCACATGCATGCTATCTGATTGCACATTCCCTGGGACTATTTAAGTGCATCATTTGACGCTGATAAACGCAAGGTCATCTGCTTTCCTTTAGTTCATTTTGTTGATCCTCTGTTAACTTTCAGTTACGTCGAGCCCTGTGCATTTCCATTTAAGCTTCAAGCCGTGTGTATTTCTATTCTGGCTTCATTTACCCTGCTTCATTGGCCCTGTTGCACAGGGCCCCTTTCAGATGGTTTCATTGTTTCCAAGCTCTGGTTTTAAGTCCAAGTTTGTATCCAGCCCCAGGACTCGAATGCAACTTCTGTTTCTGTTAAGCTTCAGCTCTTATGCATGCACCTTTCCTTTCTGGTTTTGTTTATTTCCCCACTTTTGTTTCTAATGAATTCTTCTTAGTTCTTATGCAGTTGTCCTGTTTGTGTGTCAGGCTGTTAGGGTTTCAGGTTCGATATATCCTTGGTTGGCTCTGCTTTCCCTGTGAACCCTAATAAAAATTGGATAATAAAAATAAACTCAGTTTCTGACCCAGATTATTGGGTCAGAATTTGTCCTAAACAATGTAAGAGCATGGATCTATCAAATGTTTCAGGATGCTGATGAAGTAGTAATGGTGTGAGGGATATTTTCATGGAACGCTTTGGGTCCCTTAATAGTATTTCTGCTGATAATGTCCATAACGTTATGACCAGTGTATCCATCTGCATCCATCCATTTGGCATTTACCATTCTGTGCATTCACTATACTTTTCAAACTCATCTTTATACTTTATACTCATCACCCTTATCTATAACAGATAGGAAAGAAGAATAGAAAATAATTGTTAGCCACTATTGCCCAACGATGCTTTACTAATTATGCTTTACTTAATACAATAACCCATGCATTATTCAGATAGCAGGTTAGTGACTTGGTTGTGTGTGTCAAAATTACAGCAAATATTAGTGTAACATGTATGGCTCAGAAGAAATAATATACCCATATTTTTACTACTACTACAAGCAGTAGTTCTGCAAAAAGCAGCTTTTTATGAGTGTAAAGATGTAAAGCTGCCATAAGTATTGGAAATTGCAAATTCCAGAGGTAACTGATGGCATTTGCTTATTATTATTGGTACCAGGTTGGCAGTAGGTTGGTGTTGCAAACAGCTGGCCTCCTCATGGTTGTCCTGGGGCTTTTTGGGAAGTTCAGTGCCGTGTTCATCACCATTCCTGAACCTGTTATCGGAGGCATGTTCCTGGTCATGTTTGGGATGGTTGCTGCTGTGGGGATATCAAATCTGCAGGTAAAGCTCACTTTAATACAAACAACACAATCATTACAAACCCTTCAGGTTATCAGTTTAGTCCTGTAACAATATGTGAACTGTCAGCATTAAATTAACTGACGTCTCAGAGCTAGTAAGTTTAAACAGTCTGCAGAACAGGTATGAAATTTACATAAAATACAGTAAAATATTGATAATATCTAAACTAATGCAATATCCCATTTGATTCACTTTCTTTCAGTGTTACCCATTATCAGAGTTAGTGCAATGGGACAGCAATTTTTTGTGCAGTTTTGTTACATAGAAACGCAATTGTGACAATTTGATAGACAACGTCAAACTGAACATAAAAATCATTTCAGATTTGCTGCATCACATGGGAAATAGTGGAAAATTCAAATGATTTTTTTTTACTTTATTCACATCAATTAATAGGAACCAAACAATATGAATGTAGTTTTTGCTTTAGCTTTTGAAAAGTTTCTGTCTAGGTAATTTATTTCTGTCTGCTAATTTATTTCAGGCTTCAGCATCTGGATCAGGGTCGTTTTCAAAATCTGTTTTATGAGTTGGGTCATCATTTGCTTCTCTTGAGCTCCATGTCCCTCGTAGCTGCGGTAACTAGAATCTGTCATAACGTGGCACAGGTCTCCTGTCTGAGCGCAGACTGGGGTATTCCATGGATTTATTATTTTAAGTGGAGAAGCCAGATGCTGTAAGTTTGTCAGACAGATACAACTGTCTGTCACATGCTCCATTTGCTCTCACCAAATAATTGGGAATGCAAATGGCATTGACTTCTGAGTACTGCTCATCCAAGCTCATAGGTTAATGACACATGCAGCGCAACAAATGAGAGGAGCCCATAGTTTGTCCTGGTGACTCATTTATATCCAGCTAATAGGTTTATTTTTTTTTATAAAAAATGCTGTTATGGTGCGTCTTTGAACCTTAAGCATATTTTCGCCACAGATCTATACAGAGGCCTTTATTTGCATCAATATTTGTTGAGACAGACACATTGTCTTTAAAAGTGTAAGTAGGCATAAGTCATGCTTTTGCTTCTATTAAAGCCAGTCAGATTTATTTCTGTAGCTAGTTTTTACTCTATTGTAAGCTTTTCAGTTTTATTATCTACTAATATCTAAGGCCAGTCCCAAATTGAGCAAAAGTAGGATGCGCTTGTACAGTAATTTATTGCACCTATAAACACTTAAATGTGGAAAGTAAAAACGCACTGATAAACGTGTAAATCTAAATGTATTTCAATCGACTCTAAACTAATAAATGATTGTGATCATTCTGGACAGCACCACTCTGTGAACAGACAGAATATAAGCCAGAATAATATTTTTAAACATGAACAAATACAGTTAAGGTACAATGAACGTAATGAAAACAAAAATCACATAGCAATGTACTACATTTTGCCTGTAGAATAATCAGGCTGTGCTGGTCCTTCTCTCCACTCCACTTTCCTGTTGTTGTCTTGTCACATCAACACACGCAGCACAACCCGACCCTTTCACAGTTATGAGGAACTTTTAAACTGCTATGTTTTTCCCCTCCTCCAAAAAATAACAAATGTAACAATGTTTGTAAAATCCCACAGTGCTTTGCTACGTAAAAATACATTATTATTGAAACAACAGTACATTTACATTTAGTCCTTCCTCCTGATGGTATCAGCAATATGTAAATGACTTAAACATGAATTGTTGAGTGTCCAGACAGACTGGACTGGCCACTTTTGTTTAAAACTACAGCTGTCAAACCAGACCTAACTTGTATAATACAGTCGATGGCATAACATCCCACACATTGGTTTCTAGTTGTAGCATCTAGTTTGAATTATAACGCATAATAATATTCCATATGTTGGGTAATGCATAGCAGTTGAGCAATGTTACCTAGCAACAGCTGTTTTTGCAATTGTTAATCTTAAGCTCACAACCAAAAAATTGTTTTAATAATGTTAAAACCTTTTAATGATGTGTAAACAATAGCAGTTACCTAAATAATAATAATAATAATAATAATAATAATAATAATAATAATAATAATAGTTGGAACTATTAATTTCAGTCAACCTCGGCTGACAGTACATGCACACCATCTCCGCAAGTTCCTACAGTGCTAACAAATCGACTGATATGTATGAATAATAAAATGACATAGCACTTAAGCATATCTGATCTCAAAGGTGGTATGCATTTCAGTAACAGTAATCAAATCAAGAGAAACTGGAATCCACATGAGTCAGGCAGTTATCAGATGTCTCAGTAGCCCATGTGCGAGTGTACACAAGTGAGGTGGTAGCACGCGTGACCAATCATTAATTCGTTTTAAATACACAAGTTCTATAGAGACTAGCCATATACAGTATATGCTCAGATCTGGTCAATTAAGTGTAATCAATTACCTTAATGCATGTCTTTAGACTATGGGGGAAAACTGAAGTACCGAGATTAAATCCATGCAGACATGAGCCACTGTGCTGCTTTTTTTAATGTACAAATCTATGTATTTACTTTTGGACATCATCAGATTTTCACACAAACCCTGATAAAAAGAAAATTAAAAAGAACCCAATTAAATATTAGATGTGGTCATTTATTCATTTTGAAGGAATTAATTATATATGTGTCATAAGTATATCAGCCTTTGCTTTAAGTATCTGGTGACCCCTTGTGCAGCAATAAATGCAACATTTCCAGTAACTCTTTTATGGACTTCAAAGAATTTTAGCCCATTCTTCTGTACAGAACAGCAACAACTCTGGGATGATGGTGGGTGTCTTTTACAGCATTTTCACTGGATTAAGGTCAGGAATTTGACTTAGCCAATCCAAAACTTTATTTAACCATTCTTTAGCTTGTGATTACTGTCTTGCTGCATGACCCACATTTTCTTGATATTCAATTCACAGACAGACCTCCTATTGTGATATTCGTCTTAAGTTGGCTGGTATGATTTAGAATTGATTTTTCTCCCAATAATGGCAAGCCATCCTGGCCCAGATGTAGAAAAACAAACCATTACTTGTACTCGAAACTATTGTTTCACAGAAGGAGTAAGATGCTTATGTTGGAACGTGGTATTTTTCTTTCCCCAGACGTAATGCTTATTTAAACACAGGTTCTACCTTTGTCTCATTCATCAATAAAATAGAATTGAATAGGGTTGAATTTCCTCAATTTTTAAATTGAAACTCTAAGGTTCGAATTACACCTCTGGCAAACTACCAATGATGGGTCATTAAGCAAGGCCCTTAACACGAGATTGTACAATGCTGTGGAAGCACCAACTGTGGTGAAACACCAATCAGAAACCATGAAATCACCAGCAGAAACCACATTGCATCTCTCAGCAATAACCAGAGGCAGGATGCGCACCAGCATTTGGTACAGTGCCAGTTCACAGTGCTGAGCCATCCTGGTTCTGTATTTCACTACTGTAAAGTCCAGTCAGTGGTGATAATGCATTTACATGTCATGCCAATTGCCTAAAAGAAGAAGAACTAGGGCATGATCATAGGCATATTACATTACATTATTGGGTGGCAGTGGTGTAAGTATAAGTGTGTTAGTGTGTGCACAAGTCACTCTGGATAAGGGCATCTGCTAAACACTGTAAATGTAAATGCCCTACGATGGATTTGCACCCTGTTCCTGCCTTGTGCCACCGGTTAAGACAATGAATGAATACTGTATTTTATTATATTATATTATATTATATTATATTATATTATATTATATTATATTATATTATATTATATTATAATATATTATATTATATTATATTATAATATATTATATTATATTATATTATACACTGTATATGTACAGTATATTACATTAGTCTATAGTGTGATTTCAGACACACCCTCAAATCAGGCCCTGTAATGAGATGTGCCCAAACGGTATAGCCGGTGGCTATAAAGTTTACCTTTATTTTTATGTCTTTAATGTATTTACATTTCACTTATTTTATGTCTATTGCATGCATTGTATTTCATTCTTTTTCTTTATTCATGCTTTTATCATTAATTACATACGAATATAGGTGTAAAAACTATTTTGGGGGACAGATTAATCTGATTGCAGGAACCAATTAATCGTATTTGCTTTACTTATGGGGAAATTCGATTCGGACTTTGAATAAAATAGAGTATGAAAGCCCTTTTGCCTTTGAATTCCAGTCGTTTTCTACTATTAACCTAAGGACACACATTATCTACACAATTGACCTAAAACTAAATGAGTACGCAGTTTGTTCTTTGCAAGTGACATGAATGATTTGCCTTGAGCGAATCAGGAGTCCTACACAGTAAAACTTGTAGGACTTCAAAAACAGCAGATGTTTAAACTCTTGAGCCCAGAGGTAATTATAGCATTGGCGGTATTAAACGGGTGCAAACTTGACAGCACCCACAAAAATGTCCTAGCTGATTTAGTCAGTCTGTTAAGGCTTGTTTCTCAGGTTCTGTGGTTTTCAATGGTGAGAAGAATACGGGTGGGTTCCTGACATAAAGATTAATTTCCATTTACATGTCTAAATGCTAAGAATTTGTAGTTTTAGTTGGGATTTGTCCCTAGATAAGGTCCCAATTGTCCAGAAAAACATGTTTTGAAGTTTTCACTGGTTTGTAAATTATGTAATTCCTTACAGGGAAATAAAATTACTATTCATTATAGCAGATTAGTAGTTTAAAAAGTGGTTTAAGGGAGCAACATATTTCTGTTTGGCTGTGTTCAAAATTAGCCCAGTCAAACACAAGGACATCACATGCTGTTTCTAATAAAAGAACCTAACTATATTAACACTGCCAATTTTAGTGGTTTATAACGTGGTGGTTTATAATTATTCCTTTAGAGTCAAATTTAAGCAGGTAAAAAGGCGATTAACACGTGAAGCTACAGTATGACCAAGATGTATATCTGCATATCATCCTAAATTTTAGTGGATGATGCAGTCACTGCCATCTTAAACCTGGCATTCACCCACCTCCACAAAAAAAGATGCATATGAGAGAAAAACAAGGTCTATAAAGAAATGTTCTGCCCCTCAGACACAGTTGTGTTGAATTGGCTTGTGTCCGATTCATATTTATTTTAGCATCCAACTCAATCATGTTCCAAAATCATGCCTTCTCTGAAGCTGATGTAGCATCAAAGGGGGAACCAGGGTCCACACATATCTTTGTTTTTGTGTAACTCTTGACTGTCTGCAAATGTATCTATATAGTGGACATTATCAGGAATGTTCAGTGTGATTGTTTTACAAGCTTAACACAAGGCATTTTTTAAAATGTTTCTGCTTTATTGCAGTATGTGGACTTGAACTCTTCCAGGAATCTTCTGATCTTTGGCGTTTCAGTCTTTAGCGGGCTTGTGTTGCCATCGTGGTTTCATTCAAACCCAGGCATGATTGACACAGGTAAATGTGACTCGCTTACAGAAAGTCAGTATCTTGCTCATGTTTCTAAATACAAGAACGGTGGAGCCTGTGTATATAGTTATAAATATTGTGTAATATTTATATATAAATATAAATAAATATAGTTGTTACCTAGATCAGACAACCTTCTTCCATTGCTCCAGTCCCAGTCTTTTTTTTGTAAATGATCTGACTCCCTTTTCTTTAATATCACGTGGGCGGTAGGGTACGTGTTCACCATTTGCTTGGGGAAATAATAATACCAAGATGCAGTATATAAAGAAGCTGGTGGATTGAGTGTTACTCTTGGTAATATTCTGCTAAAAATTCATGTGGACTGCACTTTGACAAATTCCACCTACCCAAACATTGTTGCAGACAAGATGGTGATAATGTTTTAGGCTCATTTATGTGTGTAGGATTATGCACAATCACCTATCAGTTTATTAGGCACACCACCTTGTTTCTACACTAATTGCATCCATTTTTGTTGTTCTACAATAACAGACTGTAGTGCATCTGTTTCTACATTCCTTGTTACTCTGATCTGTGGTGGTCAGTTTGGGGTCCTGACCATTAGAGAACAGTTACTGCAGTAACACTGACATGGTGGTAGTATGTGGTATCACATCAGACATGGCAGTGCTGCTTGAGTTTTTAAATGCTACAAATAATACCGAAATACCTACTGAAAATGTCCATCCACCAGTATCCAGTAGGTTGCATCTGCTGAATATCACATAATGGGACTGTGGTAGTCTAGCGGTTAAGGCACTGAACTCTGGACCTGAAGGTCCTGGGTTCAAATCCCACCTCTGGCAAGCTGCCACAGTCCTTGAGCAAGGCCCTTAACCCACCATTGCTTGAATTGTACGAATATATCAGTTGTAAGTCGCTCTGGATAAGGGCGTCTGCTAAATGCTGTAAATGTAATGCAAAATGTATTTCCCAGAATTCCCCATATGCAAAATCCTTTCACCAAGTTCCACTCCCTCCACTTTCCGATTGATCTAATTTGTCCCGCAATTCATTCATTAAACATTTGTGTTCCCTGACTGAATCAGGGCATTGAGACGGTGTTTAGCTTTAGAGTTATTTCAGACTTTTCTGTGTTTCTTGTTAACTAAATCCAGCTTTTGTTATACTCCCAGTCACGTTGGTGTTCCATTTACTTGGCCCTGTTTGTTTAATTCTTGTTTTGTAACCATTTCATTTTCTTTCTCTGCCTGTTGAGCCTAAAAACAAACAAACAAGCAAAAACCCCACATTTAAATGGGATACTTTCTTGATAAACCAAGGGGCTTGACATTTGGCCCACTTTTTTTTCCTTTCACTATGAATGATACCAGTACGTTGTATTCTTAAGTCATATTTCATAGTTATGCAGACAATGCGTAGTTGTGAATGCCTGTAACTTAGTGCCACAGTCTTAGGTAAACAGGGATCATGTCTACACGGACCTGTTTGCTGAAGGGATAGTGATGTTTATAAACCAAGTGAAGCTCATAAAAACATGATAAACAGGCTTGATAAACTTTTACCAAGCATAAGATCAACTTTTGTTCCACAGACTTTGTGTTTAGGTATTATTTTAGATCCTGTTTTAGAGAGACAACATTTACCTAAACTGCTTTCTATCAATTTAAGAAATCCCGCCTTTGTACTGTACTATATTGCTATCTAAAGGAACAAAAGAAATGTGTTATGATTTGTGCAAAAAATAAAAAGTACCATTACACTTTAGAATTTACTATTCATTACCATTCATTTAGTATGTTAAAGTATATTAAGTATTCATTTTGTGGACTGTGGTGACCTAGTGGTTAAGATACTGGACTATGGACCTAATGGTCCAGGGTTGAAATCCCACCTCTGCCACAGTTGGGTCCCTGAGCAAGACCCTTAACCCAAAATTGCTTGGATTGTAAGTCGCTCTGGATAAGGATGTCTGCTAAATGCTGTAAATGTAAATGTAGTATGGTGTTTATGATTATTTTTTACTGTGTTTTACTATATTCATATAATTGGTAATGTAGCAAAAGGCCTTGCTGGTGATGTAATAATGGGTCATTGGGTGCATCCAGGCTTAACTAAAGGTGTGAGCAGAATTGTCTGGGCTCTTAAGGTTAGGCCTGTTTATCTGCAAATCCTCTTTATAAGTCTTGGTATGGCTGTAATCTCATCACTTTATTTAGCTGCAGCTTCACCAAATGTCACCATTTTAAACATATATCTGCACTTGTTGGTAAGATAATTGTAGGTATAATAATAATTTTTCTATTCTTTCTTATTCTTATTCAAAAGGCTTCACAACAAATTGGCCTTAATACTGAACTCTTAAGCAAATTATAAGCAATCTTTTTTTCTTAAGCTGACACATTGAACTTCTGACCAACTCGGCTAATGCAGTCCTGGTCAGATGGACGTTAATCAGCCCTAGTCCATCTTTTCATTAAGGAGGCTTTGTGGGTTGTGTGTTTTTAACAGGCATAACAGAACTGGATCAGCTCATCATGGTGCTCTTTACCACCCACATGTTCATTGGTGGCTTCTTTGGATTTGTCCTGGATAACACAATTCCAGGTATGTCCCATGCCTGACTAGAATGAAAGCTCCACTCATATGTACTCGTTCAAATAATTTGAATCCAAATTGAATAATATGTTTGTTTAATCTGCTGTTTTACCGTAGGGAATATTGAAATGGCCTACACATCACTGCACCTTTCCCAGTGTCTTTAAAAATGCATGGATATGCACATTTAACCACCTTTAGGAGCTAACTGGCTAGCTTGTGGTGCTCATATCCGGCTCTGAAAGCAGCAGGACCAACTGTCTGTTGTGTTTTGGAACAGCTTAGAGCATGTGGTTTTGCCATGTTTTAGTTAACCAATGTAGCTACGGTAGTTTACTTTACCGGTATATTTAGTTTAAAGGTTTACCAGTATAGACAACAACATATTGTGAACCTTGCTGGTAAACTTTTAAGGTAATTTTTACATTTACGGCATTTAGCAGACGCCCTTATCCAGAGTGACTTACAACTGATATGTTCTTACAATTCAAGCAATGTTGGGTTAAGGGTCTTTCTTAATGTTCCAACTGTGGCAGCTTGGCAGAGGTGGGATTTTGAACAAAGGACCATCAGGTCCAGAGTCCAGTGCATTAACCGCTAGGCTACCCCAGGTAATGCTACCTTTAAGCAGTATAACCACATCGAGTGGAACACTGGAATTCTTCACTTAAACAATTCGCACATCAATCTGTCCATTTAAATTTTTTATTTGCCCCAAATTCAAACAGAAATGTACGCCCTAAATAAAACACTACATGTTGCAATATTTAAAGACTATGCACATACTGCAGTCCGTACTGCAGTACTGTGGTGGCCTAGTGGGTAAGACGATGGACTTTGGACCAGAGGGTCCAGGGTTCAAATCCCACCTCTGCCAAGCTGCCACAGTTGGGTCCCTGAAAAAGGCCCTTAAACCACAATTGCTTGGATTGTAAGACTGGATGAATTGTAAGTCGCTCTAGATAAGGGCGTCTGCTAAATGCCATAAATGTAAATGTCCCGACGGTGGCCATATATATGCCATATATTTCCATAAGACTCAAAAAGAAGTAGAACTAGGGTATATCGTATATTACAAGTCAAGAGTTTGGACGTACCTTCTCATGCAATCTTTTACTTAAGTGTTAAACCAACCAAAATACACTGCTCACAAAAATAAGGGGATATTTCATTATAAAATATTTCATTTTGAAATATCCTTTAATACTTTTTAGATTTTAGATTCTTCAAAGTTAGGCACCTTTTTGCTTTGATTACAGCTTTTCACACACTTAGCATTCTCACAATCACCTTCATGAGGTAATCCTGAAATGGTGTTCCAACAGTAATTAAAGTTCCCAGAGGTGCTGAGCACTTGTTGGCTGCTTTGCCTTCACTCTGTGGTCCAACTCATCCCATACCAATCTAATATGGGTTTTGATCAGGTAATTGTGGAGGCCAGGTAATCTGATGCAACACTAAATCACCCTCTTTCTTGGTCAAATACTCTTACATAGCCTGGGGTGGGTTTGGGGTCATTGTCCTGTTGAAAAACAAATTATGTTAATGACTTAAACATGTTTTATTCTAGATTTGACAAACATGATTTTAGTGATAAATGTGATTCTGTGTGTGAGGGGATGCTCCCTGATGTTAGTAAAACATTCAAAGTTGAGGACATTGTCTCAATTTTCCAACGAGTTAACCCCCATAAGGCTAGTGGGCCTGATGGCCTTAGGGGAAAGGTTCTGAAGGAATGTGCCATCCAACTGGGACCTGTTTTTACGCAATTATTTCAGTTGTTTTTTAATATTAGCTTTGTTCCTCAGGCTTGGAAAATGGCAACAGTCATTCCATTACCAAAGACAACTCACATAAAATCACTGAATGATTATAGACCTATAGCCCTTACGTCAGTTTTGGGCAAATGCATGGAGCGCCTAGTTGGCAAAGAACTTAGATTACAAACGGCCAACTTTATGGACCCCATGCAGTTTGCCTATCGAGCTGGTCGAGGTGTGGATGATGCTACGCTAGTTCTCTTAGATAAAATGTTTGGTCATTTAGATAAAGCTAATACTTATGTTAGGGTGCTTTTTATGGATTTCTCTTCTGCTTTTAATTCAGTTCAACCCCATCTCCTTTTACAGCGCTTATGTGATCTGAACGTTAGTAATAGTATTGTTTTATGGATTAGAGAATTTTTGAGGAACAGGCCCCAGAGTGTTTCTATTGGTACCACCCTTTCCAACTGCCTTGTTCTGAATACTGGTGTTCCACAGGGGTGTGTTTTATCTCCCCTTTTATTTTCCATATACACAAATGAGATTAAATATAACAGTAAGGATTTTTCACTTATAAAATATGCTGATGACATGGCCCTTGTTGCTTGCTTGGATGATGTTATCAGTCCGTCCTACCTTCAGTGCATTAACCAACTAGTCACCTGGTTTGATGCCAGCTTCCTTGATCTTAATGTTAGTAAAACCAAGGAGCTATGTCTTGGAGGAAGGACGTTAACTAGCAACACAGGGCCTGTCTTCAAACCAATAGTTGTGAAAGGGCAGGATGTGGAACAAGTTGATAATTTTAAATACTTGGGAACATTCATCGATAATAAGCTTACTTTTCAAATTAATGCGGATCACGTTTATAGGAAAGTGAGACAAAGGCTTTCCCTTCTCAGAAAATTGAGAAGTTTTAATACTAGTAAAGATACTTTGGTTATGGTTTACAGGTCACTCGTTGAGAGCATCCTCAGTTTCAACATTGTGTCTTGGTACGGTAATCTATCAGTTAAATATAGAAATAAGTTGGTACGAGTGGTTAATCAGGCCAGTAAGATTGTTGGAGACAAACAGGAGCCACCACAAAACTTATACATCCGATCCATAACTAAAAAAGCCATTCAGGTTTATAATGACTCTACTCATCCTCTTTATTCATCATTTCAGTTACTGCCATCTGGCAGGAGACTTAAGGTCCCACTAGCGAAGAAGAATGGGTATAAAAAGTCATTTGTGCCCTCTGCAGTGAACATTTTGAACAAGGACAAAATACACAGCTCCCTCACATAGTATGTACTATTGTATGTATGTATGTATATATTGTTGTTGTTTGTGCATTGTGTAAATGGACAATAAAGTTTATCTTATCTTATCTTATCTTATCTTATCTTATCTTAAAACTTAAAAACGAGTCCCTAAAAATTGGAGTTGGCTCACAAAGGTGTTAAAAACACCATGTTTTTAAAGAAAAAAAAGTTATTTATTTAAAAAATGCAGGTAAAAAAATTAAAAAGACTTCTGTTGACCAGAAAGTCACCCTCGATGAGGGGGTCCAGGGTTCAGGGTTCAAATCGGACCTCTGCCAAGCTGCCCCTGTTTGACTTTTGAGCACAGGGCCCTGAACCCATGGCTGTTTGGTTGGAAGAGTGTACCTGCTTTTAGTTGAAGGGTAAAAGTTCTAAATAAGACCATTTGAATACAGTTAGGTTCTGAGATAAAACAAACACCAGGCATAAAGAACAGTTTTGCAGTTTGTACTTTTGTATCTAACGATTCCTGTAAGTTGGTCCTAATCACGTCCTGAGGTTTGGTGCCAGGTGTGTGTTAGTATGAGAATGTTGCATATCACTTGCACATGCCCAGTGGTTATAATGAGTCTATTATCGGTGTGTATGTGTGTGTGTGTGTGTGTGTGTGTGTGTGTATGAGTGTGTTTCTCAGGTATTTTGCATTTTGTATGAACCTCTTTACCATCTGCGGCCGAGTGTGTGGCTCCCTGTCGATGGTAAGCACCAGATGTTCACTCTATCAGCAGCTCCGGGGATCCAGCTGTGCTCTCCGCACTCTCTCTCCCACAACGGCCTAACAGATCAAACACAGGTACAAGCAAGTCTTGATTCGCAATGCAATGCAATGCTGTGCAAAAGTTTTGGCACTCCCTTTAAATGAGTTTTTTTAACGTGAGCAGGGAACAAACTTTAACTTTACCCTTTCTGTGATGGATAATGGAAAATATTTTAACATTAAATTGAACGGTTACAGCAAACTTTGATTTAAAAATATTTTCCTTGATCTTAATCCGAAAATAATTGCCTCACATTTGAGAATAAACCAAGCACAAAGTGCTGTCCTAATAATGAATGTGTCACAGAGCACTCCTGCACCCTACCCCATCCCAGATTGGGCCTTGTAACTTCCTCTACTATCAGGTTCCACCCTGTTCATTTCGTTCCATACTTTTTCCTCACACTAGACCTACAGTACTGTGCAAAAGTCTCAGGCCACCACTAGTCTTCTTGTTTTTAGCAGCCTTATAATGACCATATACAGTCGATTCCGGTTAATAGGACCCCCGATTAATGGGACCAGCCACTTATTAAGACAAAATCCTAAAGTATCGAAACAAATCTTATTATATACTGTACGTGTGATGTCATTTGCTTATTTGGACCAAAATTCCTCTTAATCGGATTAAAGAATGTGTACAGTATGTAATATCTTTGAAGAAACTCTTCGTCTATGGCATCACTACCCAAAAACTTCAGAGTTTCTCCCCAGTCCTCTACTGCCACCTACAGGTCTTTGCCTAACATTTCCATTTACTACAAAAAACAAGCCACAAGTCACCACTTAGCCACAGCAAATGTGCGTCAGATCACCCTGGATAAGTTCTTCAAACGTTGACTGGATTTTAGTAAGAACTTGTTTTTTACAGTATTATGCTTCGCATGCTGAGTACCTATACATTGTGTTGTA
>JAUZSU010132915.1:0-28535 GCA_034780255.1 Parotocinclus maculicauda
TTTGTTAGGAGTCTCTAAGCTCCGCTCTTATTCCCCCTTTTGGTTATTTCTCATCATTTCCCCATTCTTATTATACGTCGTGGGATATAATTATCCTGCATTTTGGGTCCTTAAATAAAAACTACCACAACTCGTAACAATTTAGTTTGTATTTAATATTGGTAAAAAAAAATTCAGTTTATAATGAATTAATAATGACTTCAGACAGACCCATTAGACTCGGCTGGTCTATTCAACCATTTCAGAGTCCAAGACCGAGACGAGCAGACACCGCTCAATTTATGGTCTCAATACAGAAGCTGGACTCGAGTACTCCAACAGTAGTAGTTATTACAAGATGTTATCACTAGAATCCTGAACTTATTATAGAATTATTACTAAGTACGTGAGTCGCTAGCTTAAGTTGTTTACTTTTTTTTTTTATATTTTATTTATTCATTTTGTATTTTCCACAATTAAGTTGTTTACTTAAGGTAACTAGATGAGCACATTTGTTTCTGAAGTTATCTTTCACATTGGTGGGAAAAAAAACATTGTTTTGCTTGTTCTTGCACTAAAAGACTACTGTATTATAAAAAACACTTACGTCCACATGCAGCCACATGTTGTATTTCTCGCAGATGTCAGCAATATCATTGATGGGATCAAATGCACCATATACTGTAGTACCAGCTGTTGCATTCACAAAGAGTGGAACGTAACCCTATTACAGACACACAAAACATATAAATAACACAAAGCAAACAGAAAGACTGTAAGTCAAGTTAGAATTCCACACTTTAAAATGATGTAGACATATAGAGGACCACAATCTATCCAAGCCATAAACAGGAGAATAGCAAACTCCGATCCATCTCTTAGATGACAACAGGCCTGTAGCTATTGATCCACCAAGCTCCATTATTACAGAGATTTGGATTGTTCTTTTACTCTGAGAACTCTGAAAATAATAGATAGAGCTCTGCACTCACCTTCTGTTTAGCACTGATGACTTTGGCTTCCAGGTCTGCAGGTATGACCCGGCCCCTGGAACACCACAGAGCAGCACATTAGCTAAGCTAATCTAGCTAAACACAAGGTAATGTAAATGTTTCTGTCTTCAAATCATACTTGCATGTTTATGCTTTTAAAATAAGACGTTTAAACAGAGACTATGCTTCCCATTCACTTACTCACTGACTAAAGCAGGAAAAAATACTGTTGCTAGGCAACAGGGCAATATGGACACAAAAAGACTTCTTAATATTCAGCTTTATTCTGAAGTTGAACAGCGATTAATAGTTTAGCTAGCTAAAAGGTGTCAGGTCTTTTGTCAATGTAAAAGCAGAGATGGTGGAAGTGTATGAAAATTGTATTATCTTTTTTACAGGGTATACACTGTGCGATGTGGGGGTACCCCACATGACACAAGAAGACCCAGCCCTGACAAGGGGATTACACAATTTAAACATTTATATTCACATGGTATCTTTGATAATTTGACCAATTTGTCATCCCGTTACGACCTCCCTGGTCATTCATCTATTTAGCTATATTCAAGAATGCAATTTTGTGCCGAATTGTTTCTCTAACTTTCCCTTTTTACCTCCAGAACAGTGATGGAAAACTATGCTTTCATTTGCTCCTCATCACAGAGGAATTATTTCAAAGTTGTTTTGGCAAACATTCAAATGCTAAACTCAAGAGTACATGAAAAAGGGAATTGGAAATACAAATACATGAGGAGACCTGGGAACAGACCATAGAGAGGATAAGATCTACCACCTCTTGTGCTCGCCTTGATCTTATTCAGTTTAAGGTTTTACACAGGACACATTTTTCTAAGTCTAAATTATCTGTATTTATCCAGAAGTGAAAAACTAATTAAATAAATGCCATGGCTCCCCTTGTCACCTTAGCCATATGTTTTTCCTTTGTCCTGGGCTAAAAGGCTTCTGGGCTGGATATATTTAAACTATGCCTACTGTTTTTGGGGTAAATCTTAAATCTTGCCCTCTGATCGCCATATTTGGTGAATTAAATACACGTTACAGCCAATGTTTTCTGCAGGTGGCAGCCTTTTATCTCTTCTTTCACAAATGTATAGATTCTACCCAATTGTATGTCGGCTTGTTTTTTCTTCTTTGTTTTATTTTTGGTACCATTTATATTGCCTAAATATCCAATAATATGTCCATTTGTTGGGGTGAGCCGAGTGGGGATTTGGGGGTGTGTTTACCAATGTTTGGGGAAAAAAGTGGAACACGTAAATGGTATTCTTGTGATTGTATGTATTATATTATATTTGGGCGGAAAAGAAGACCCAGCCCACACCCTGAGAAGCAGGGATCTGCCTCGGGTGAGGCTTGGAAACAAAGATAAAAGCGAAAGGTGCATGCAACCATGCAGACTGCTGTACAAAAGCAGAACTGAACTAGATCTAGACTATAAGAGGACAACAAGATATAATGAACTGGAAAGAAACCAGTGGGCATGATCACTCACAAACAGAAATGGATCATACACAGGGAAGTGAAGGCTATAGTCCAGCACTGCCAACACGGAGCAGCAAATCCTCAAAACAGCAGATACAAATGTGGCACATAACACTCCACACAAGATCAATTGGTGAATAGCTGTTTAAAGTCCTGGTGAAGAAATGGCTGCCTAAATAGGGCTTGCTAATGGGAGGAAATGAGTGGCAGGTGGTAATACTCAGGGGAGCCTTACAACTTCCTTTGCTCACTAGAGCCAGATGATGTGGCAGCTGCCTGGGGAAATGGTGACACTACATTCTGATAGTTTCATATGTATGTATTTCTTTATATGTAAAGTGGTCAGCACTCCACTACTCTTTGAATTGCAATTCATTAAATTCCGTCCCTGATGCATTTTGACAAAAACTAGCACTCATTGTTTGCTTGGCACTCAACACTCTTGCTAGAACTTGGACGACTCGTATGCCCATTCCAGACCAAATATAGAAGTACGTGTCAGTCTCAGTAGCTCTTGCTCTTGCAGATCTTCACTAAAATCTAATTTTCACAGACCACTCCACCCATGATTGAACCCAGGACCTTCTCATTGTAAGGTGACAGTGCCATCGTGCCTCCCCATTAAATAACCAATGAGGAAAAAAAACAGTGGGTCACATTAATTTCGTTACCTTTCATCTGTACTCAGCAGTATCACGTTTTCTTTCCCGAAACCCAGAGCTGCTCCAGCTTTGGCGATTGAATAGTGACTCTACAAGCATTAAACACAGCATTCAACCACGACGAATGGTTAAGTATCAACACTGATAAACAACGCACAACTTAATAAAATTCCAGAAGAGAAAAATAACAACAGCTTACGTGCTCTGATGTAAAGAGAATGAGGCGTGGTGCAGCCGACATGCCTTTAGTTTTAACCTCAGGGAAATACTTATAGCGAGCGATCATCACACTGTACATGTTTGATATAGCGCCACCTGTGTGCAGAAATAAAAATTACAATCAACTAATTTGCTCACACTTCTACCTTAATTGAATTTGGGGAAGCTAAAACTTGAGGAGTGAATCATTTACAAAAAGGATTTAATTGCATTATTGATGCAGACAATATATTTTAGGCATTTATCAGACGTGTAACAATACACGATGCATCACGATGTAAAGCATTTATAATATGTGAATTCTGGAGATATCACAATGTGTTCTGTTTATGACATTTAATGCAGTTGCATGTTTTGAACACCAGACGGCGCAATCATGTGTCATATATGATATTTTCTATACAAAGGAATCTGGAGTTAATTATAATTGAACTAACTGAAGCTTAGCACTGTGAGCTTGTTTGTTTACTATGATTTTCAATTTAAGACAGCACTTAGTTATTTATATTCTAGTTATTAAAATTAATTCCAATAAAGGGGACTAAAGCTTTTGTTTCAGATTGATTTTTATTTTTAACACGTTCTAAAATAAAAAAGGACGTGTATCGTTAAATCACCAGCATTTATGCATTCAGTCTGCACAATAAACAAAACAATACACACCAAACATGTCATGGCTGATCGATTCTATTCCTTTGACATATGTGCATGAGGACTAGTGGATGTAAAATCTAATGCTATACAATTATTTGCAATAACATTCTGAACAGATATACATACCTGGGGAGAAAAGACCATCACCCTCTCCATTTGGCCAACCAATAATCTCTCTCATTTTCTTCAGAGTGAGTTGCTCCATCAGCACAAACACAGGAGCAATTTCATAGGTGAACCTGACGTGAAGAAAGAAAACAGAAGTAGCAGAGAGTGAGTGAGGAGTGCATAAAGCAAGTTTGAGTGACAGCAGCAAAATTTGCAGTGTTGTGCATCTGCGGGTTTTTGACTGAAAATTGACTGAGCTGCAGTGCAAAGCTGCTCCCTCCACCCCACCCCCTTTCCTCGATGATTCCAGTTCATTGCCCAAAAAGCATTGACTCTTATAATGGAAATCATCGACAAAACTAATAATAGACCATCATAGATATCATCGATACCTGTGGTCGATTGCGTTCGGCTAATTTCAGACCCTCATAAAGGCAGAGGCTGGTGTGGAATAATGTGGAATCCCATAAAAATGCTAATGATGAAAATGCTGCTCTGAATGCTGCTCTGAATGCTGCTAATTAAATGAGGACTGTGATGGGCTTGATAAGCAGTCATTTCACAGGAGGCTTTTAATGAACGGGCTTGATGGCATGATGAGTATCTGACAGCCTCAATGGAGGAGTTCAGAGCGACAGGAAACAGGCAGGGCATGGCTGTTTGGGGGAGATAAGAACCACAATCCATCTCATTCACACAGAGGAATGGCACATCTCTCTGTGGCTGTGTACTGCAAACCAGAAGGACAAAGCATTGCCTGAGACCCCGGCAGCATTAGTAAAAGTCCTAGATTATAAAACGTATCAGACAGAAGCAGTGTTGTAGCTAATAGGTTGGAAGGTGTTGACAATTCTAAGCGTGTGTGTGTGTATGTGTGTGTGTGTGTGTGTGTGTTTGAGGGGCTGGGGTTGGGGGTGGCTGCAGAATAAATAACCAGTAAATTCAGTAATAAAAACAAATCTTGAATATACAGTAGTTTTGGTTTTCAAATGTTTGACCCACTATTCGTACCTAAAATGAGTTGGCTGAACAATAATATTTTTGGCTTTGAGTATTTTACCATACGTCTCTTCCATCCTGTCTCATAACCAGGGGTTCTTGGATATATTTAAATCTATTTTAATAAAGATTAGCCATTATTTCATTGAATTCTAAAATGATTAGATTTTACAGGTCAGCACATTGGCCAAAACTTGACTTGACTGGTTGATCTTTTTTCATTTATTTACTTTTTATTTTTCAAATAAATATACGTAAATAGGTAAGTTATAGATTTAACACAGAACAGACAAGCAAATTTGTAAACAAAATTAAGTAAGTAAAAAAATTGTGGGCTCAGAAGGTCATGAATAGAAAACGCAGTATTTGAATGTAAGAAAGCAAAATAAAAGTTGTTTTTTTAATTTATTAAAAATAAGATCTAGTTATTAAGGTCTATGTCTTAAGCGCTCCAGAAAAGGTACTCATAATAAGCATACGCAACATTAAATCCAACTTTACGATGTTTTCATCTTCCCAGTTATTTAGGTATTTACAAAATTGTGGACTTAATACCATGGCATGAAGTCTCTTGTTTTGTTCGGTCTTGAGACAGTTACGTACCCATTGTCATGCTTTTTTATGGCCTTTCATGTTGACAAGCTCAAGACAGTGTTACCAAGAGAGAATCATTAATGCCATTCTAGGACCTAGACTAAATATGCATATGCCCCAGATCTAGGCCAAGGGTTTCAACCTTTCTAAAACAACCACACGACTTGGCACTGACAGAGACAGAAGAGACAGAAGCTGACTCCTGCTGAGAGATGTCTACATATTGAGATGAGGTCATGTCTCTACTATGGATCTCAGGCCACGTTTACAGTAGTAGCTCAGGCCAGTGCTTAACAGTCAAGAGATGGCTACTTCTGGACAACGTGATCCGTTGTCAGAAATCTCCTGTCATTTATTTCCTCCTGCTATTCTCTCCTGGAATGACTTCTGTGATTTTGGTAATCATCATGAACTATATGTAATTGATTTTCTACTGATCCATGTCATGTAAGCATGCCCTTATTAAATACAGTATTGGGACATTAAAATTGTACACAAATTTCTAAAAATGGAATAAAAATCCAGCACTATCAAAAGTAATGCAATAATAGTAGAATACAATTTTGGATACTCGCTTATTCAGCTATGCTGTAAGACAGCAGGTTAAATTGTGTTAACACACTAAGTAGACTAGACACCCAATCAGAGCAGTAGAAACAAATGTCATTAATATAATAATAACTATTCATCTAATTGTTTATTTAACATTGCACTGGCACCAATGGCTATTCACGACTGGTCAAGGTTACATTGATTCTAAAAGACACATTCATGGGCCAATTTAAAGTGACCAATTAAACTAATGCATATGATAGCAATGTATATTTACCATGTTTTTTTTTTTTACTTCAGTAGCCGAAAGTCGATACACGTCAGTTTTGATTATTTCTAATTAATCTTACCACATCCACAGACTTAGAGCCCTTAGACAAAGAAAGATAGAATTCTCTACACACAAAGGTTCAGACTGTGTGTGTGTGTGTGTGTGTGTGTGTGTGTGATGAGGAGGGGGGCTGGCTTATAGAATGAATGACTGAAGGAGTAAATGAGGCTCAAACACTGCAGGGAAAAATCAGACATAATGGGGCCGCGAACAAGCAGCTTCATTCCAGAGGATCTAGTTCAGCCCAGCGGGGCACGACAGAGACAGTTTCCACCCTGGAGCAACTACCACACAGAGAGAGACACACACACAGGCACAGAAAGCACCAGGTTTATGGCTGTAGCTTCTCCACATTTGCACCCTCCTGTGGTGTTAGCTATTTAGAAACATTTGGTGTCTCCATTTGTTTAGATTTTATATTGTAGCCATAATTTTTTAGACCACCCATAAATCAAAACCATGACTCACATGCTGTAAAATAACTCTGTTTTGGAGGCTTGAAGTATATGAAAATATATTCATACCATTTTTCTATTATCCTATTTATCCTACACTAATATACTGCTCACAAACATTATGGAATACTTTAAGATGAAATCCCCCACAATGAAATATGCCCTAATATTTGTATCCCAAATTCCAATCCAATCCCAAATTGAGCAAGCCTAGAGTGACAGTGGAAAGGAAAAACTCATTGAATGTAGAAGGAAGAAACCTTGGGAGGACCAAGACTCAAAAAGCGACTTTACTTAAGTATATTAAAGTAATAGTAAAATGAAGTAAATTATATGAATTAAATCAATAATTCAATTTAAATTAATAATAAAATTCAGAATAAATACAAAATAGATTTTAAAATGTATCAATCTATCTATCAAGCTTGTGTCATGCCAGTTAGCAGCAAACATGGGTAGTACATACAATTAGAGGACCATTAGCTGTCATACAAAAGCTTGACAGTCCTTTGCATTGCTGGGTAATGGTTGCTATTGCAGCAATGTTCTCCCATGCTTCATGTAATGGCACATGGAGTCTACCTGGAAGTCATGACTGGGACTAGAACCTGGGTCCCTGCAACCGTGTATACTACCCTACTGGTGTTATATAATCAGAAATGGAAATTTAATTCTGCTGTTTCATTTCAATTCTGTTATTTTCCTAAATGCCAGAGATAGGTACTCAAGCCCCTAATTTACTGACCCAAGACAGAGTTGCACACAAGAGACTCAAGCCTAGACTCTGCTGATGTTCACGAGTCTCTACATTTGAGTCAGTGTACATGAAACAGTTCACATGACACAAATTTTGCAATTCAAGGCTGATTTGTGGGCATCAAGTAATGTGCATTTTTATCTTGATATGAATTTTGATGCTTTACCAGGTTGAGGAAGTGAGTGTGGAGTCTAGAAGTTAGTTGCTTTGTTTTGCTCTGACAACTACTAAACCAGACAGAATGAAGAACTACATTTGGTGGGAGAGCGATGGTCAAATTAAAGGTTTATGGTTTAACGTGTATTTTACAATTCTTATTTTCATGAGCATGAATTTATTTAAATTAACTACAGTCGATTCCGGTTAATGGGACCACATCGGGACCCGATCATTTTGGTCCTAATAACCGGCTGGTCCGATTAAACGAACATGCCCTATGTTACAAGACGGGATGTGCTATGTAACATAATAAATGTTTATTAACCTTTATTGTGTGATTTACACGTATAGCGAACGTACAAACAAGAACTACTGTTGTTTACGTACTTTGTTTATTAAAAAAATAAATGTGCAACCAAGTTTTTCGAAACAATCTACAACACAATGTATAGGAACTCAGCATGCGAAGTATAATACTGTAAAAAACAAGTTCTTACTAAATTCCAGTCAACATTTGAAGAACTTCAGTGTAATCTGACGCGTTTTCTTGACGGACTGCACTTGAACAGTTTTAAGAAAGTAGTGGGCGTGTTCACCTCCCGCTGGTTTTGCTCTTGTCAACACAAATTTTCGGACCTTTGATAAAATCATAAATTCTCCCGGGGTTTCCAAAAATCCTCCCATAAATAGCTGATCTGCTTTGCATCCGCTAGGTGGCGACTTGTGGCGACTTGTGGCTTTTGTCTCACGCTCTTTGGTCCGATTAAGCGGAATTTTGGTCCAAATAAGCGAATAACATTACACGCATATAATAGGATTTGTTTCAGTACTTTAGGATTTGGTCCGAATAAGCGTCTGGTCCTATTAAGCGGTGGTCCAATGAACCGGATTCGACTGTATGTGCATAAGTAGGAACTATACTTATGTTCATAGGTGCGGTTCATATTGCCCACGGACACTTTCAGTGTCTAATTTGCTCTGCTAGGAAAGGAACGGGGACAATTCAAAAATCAGAGATTTAGGGGTGCTTCCCTTCTTTTTGAGTAGGGGACACACTGTGACTGAGAAGACACAAATAAACCGGATCACTTAGATCATACCATTCGTGAGGTCAAGAGGTCTGCTGTATTTTCAGTGTTTAAACACTATACTTTCTATGGTTTTAGCAAAAACAACACAAACAACTTATTACTAGTTAAGGGGCTGAACATGCCATGCTTATGGCCAGGAAAATATGTGAAACGGATACATTTAAACTCTTCTCTTCACTACAAGTATTATGCACCTAGTATTTACCTACATATACCTGGAAATGCCCAGTGCTGGTCGTTTGACTGCTGTGACTTCCTACTAGTAGTGCTGCACTGGATTTACCTACTTAAAAGTTTAAAAGTGTTTAAAAGGTAAAAAATAGTGTTTCTTCAATCTGACTCATTCCCTCTTGGTTTTGTATAACTGTTTCTGCTTCAGATGCTGTGTAGATGGTACTGTTCCACTTGTGTGCAGGAGTATTTCTGACACATTCACGCATCCTTTGCGCAGTTCTCTTGGGAAAATACACTTTATACTAGATTTATGTTACAGTAGCATAAAAAGACTTTGTGACTATGGTAATGTCTGGTCAACTAAGATTTCATACTTAATGTGGTCGTTAAACCCTGCATATCTGTACTTAAAGCTAGACTAGCTATAAGGCTAGTTAGCTAGCATACCAACTATACAAATTACAAGCTAACTTTCTACAGGTTATAGCAGGTTCAACTTGTTAAGCTTGTTGTTCCTTCTTTCTTTTTATTTAACTGATGATACGAGACTGAAACTCTTTACCAAAGATTCCCAAGACTCAATTCATACTCATGCTTGAGACTTATTTTAAGCTTGCATAAAGTGCCTGTTCTATGCCAGATCCTTACAGTTTTTACACTCCTAATGCCCCGTTAAACAATATGACGGGTACATTTTGCCTCTTATTTTAAACTCGTATTGACTTTTCCCATTAATTTTTGACAAGTGTAACTTTTTAGGGCTTGAGCTGGAGTGGAGCAGCACAGATAGATTTGAACTGTTTTGACCTTTAAATGTCAGCACATTTCTTATGTAGATTATATTTTAAATAACAATGCAGCAGTGGCAAAAGCTATACAAAGATGACTCCTTCAAATTTCACACAAAGAAACAAAAACCCTGAAGGAGAAGCCAGTGTAAGCAGAAATTACAATAGTCTGATAGTGATTCACTAGTGAAGTTTGTGAAACTAGTAAAGAGTGTTTCTTTTTTGCATGTTCCAGCATAACAGGTTGAGTGCAGAGTGAGTCTGACTTTCATGGACTTTCCTCCACAATCACCTGTCCTAAACCCAAAGTATTTATGGGGGCACCTGAAGACAGAGAAAGCCAAGTATTCAGTAACATCACAAGATGCACTTGGGAATAATGCAAAAATCTCTGGGAGAACATGAATCAAATGGAATCAGATTTTCCATTCCAGCTTAAGGGCACACTGTCATTACAGTCATTACATTATTAATAAATTCTGAAACTGTATGTAGTTTTTAAATATTCAATTTATCGTTCAGATGATTATATGATTTGTAAGTAAAACACTGTATTTGAGAAAAATACTAAATAGAAGCGTTTTTGCTAGTGGTCTTAGATTCTGCCCCTACTGTGTATATATATATATATATACATACAGCCGGCTGTGAAAAAATATTGAATACTATAGCAAAATAGTGTAAAATAATTATATTACAGCTATTTTTGGTTTAAAAGATAAACGACAGTTCAACTGTTCAAGTGCTTTGTGAAATTGGGACACATTTGATCAAACAACAAAGAAATGCACCTAACTAACAAGCACACAGTATTGTACAAAAGTCTTAGGGCACTATTAGATTACTGTAGATATAACATTCTTTCCACTTTATTGTAAATGCTTCAGCCCTCTATAACTTAATAGGTTTGCTGATGATGGAACAGAAATTGCAGACATACTGTATGTACAAATAAAATTTGTATGTACATAAAAGCAGCACTGGTAAGATCTCAACACCTTGTGTAATCATTACAGCTTGTACAACCATATCTGTTCTTTTCTCTGAAAAATGAAAAATATTGTATTCTGAAAAAGTCTATGAAGATTGGGGCATCTATGGAATGTCTTATTTAGCCTCGTATCACCAATACAAAACTTCAGAAACAACCAATGGTTGTAAAACAAGTAGATCAGTTTGGTTTAAGGAAGCACCCTGTTGGGTGTGTTCTATTTTTGACAACGGAGTAAAACACACTTTGATTGTGACGTGCAACACATTTGAATAAGTGTGCGTTTAGGCTAAGTAATTCCCCAATGCCAGCAGCCATTGTTCCCATAATGGCACTTTAACAAGCATTTCCTCATCGTAAGTGACTTCTGTAATGGAGCTGTGCGTTTATATTAAGAAGGACAGCGGTAATGAAGCGGCTCGTTCCTGTGGGAGCAGAAGAGCCACCCTGAAGTCACACAATGTGTGAAGTTTCCACAGCCCGGGGAGTGGAGAGGCAGTAGGGAGAGTGGAGGGGGCACATATAGTCTGACTGGTTGGCCTCAGCTGGCAGTCGGCTCCTACCAGCCATCAGTCATGCTCAATCAATGGGCCATTAACTAGATTTGGGAAGAATCCATTCTACGCTACAGTAACTCCATAATAAAAGAGATAAAAAGCTAAAGTCTGAGATGCTAACCCTCATAATGCCTGGCGAGTGTGCATCTGTGCCTTTGGTATTGTGAGTATATGAAGAATGAGATAGGTGATTGGTGTATTAGCAGAACTACAGAAAATTGGAAAAATAATTTGAATGAGTCGGGCCATAATATTCTCAATTGCTGTTTTCTACTTTAATACACATCCATGTTTTTCACACTACACATTCTTTTTTTCATTATTTGCCTGTTGTATTGTACAATGTTGGTATGAAATGCCATTATGAAATGTGCAGTTATAAAATGTGTCACAATCAATATGCAATCTAAGGTGCCTCCAGGCCAGCAATGCTGCCTGCACAATCAGAACATCATTCAATACAGTGCTAACAAAACCAGCACCTCAGGCCAAAGAATGAGAATAAACAATTTACATAACCTCCTAATATCAAAAAGAGGTTGTATAGAGTGCGAACGTATAATATTCAGACACCATGAATAATTGCCCTGAATATTCAGATATTGAAAGAAGAGTAGCAGGGAACGGAAAAATAAAAAAACTAGAGGACAGAACGAGCAAAAATATGAAAATAGAGGAATTAAAAAGAAAAGGAAAAAGAAAGGACAGCAGGGCGCAGAACAGGACAGTACAATTAGAGTATGATGGGGAAAGAGAATAGAAAGGAAAAAAAATGAAGAAGTGTAGTGCATAGTGTGAAGAACATGGATGCGAGAACCACCAGACTCAAGAACATGTTTTTCCCCTGCACTGTTAAACTGGTGACACCAGTCCCATCACCCAGAACCAAACTATTTGAACAAAACACAGACTTGCCACTGTCCAGTCCCATACATATTTACACAGAGCTCCACTACCTGTTTACCTCTTAAAGCCATGTCTAGGGTTTACAGAGAATGGTCTGAAAAAAAAGAAAAAATCCAGCCAGTGCCAGTTCTGTATGCAAAAATGCCTCGTTGATGCCAGAGGTCAGATAAGAATGGCCAGACTAGTTTGAGCTGATAGAAAGCCAACAGTAACTCAAGTAACCAATTGTTACAACCTAGGCAAGCAGAAGAGCATCCCTGAATGCACAACATGTTATACTTTGAAGCAGATGGGCTACAGCAGCACAAGGCCACATCAGGTGCCACTCCTGACAACTAAAAACAGACTAACGCTACAAGTTCCATGGGTTCATCTAAATAGAAGACTAAAAAAACATTGTTTGGTCTGATGAGTCTCGATTTCTGTGAAATTTGAATGGTAGGGCCAGAATTAGACATAAACAACATGAAAGCATGAACCCATCCTACCTTGTATCAGCAGTTCAGGCTGCTAGTGGTGTAAAGGTGTGAAGGATAATGTCTTGGCATATTTTGGGACCTTTAATACCAGTTGAGCTTTGTTTAACAGCCACAGGCTACCTATTGTTTTGTATTGTTATTGTTAATATTTTGTATTGTATTGTTGCTGACCATGTCCATCCCTTTTTACCAAAGTGTACCATATTCTGATGGCTTCTTCAGCACAAAGCTCAAATCATTGCAAGCTTTTTTCATGAACGTAACAGTTCACTGAGTTCAATGCACTAAAATGGCATCCGCATAGACTTATGGCAGCTTGGGAGGGCAAATGGGAGTCCAACCTGGTACTAGCACTGTGTTGACTTAGTAGTTAAGGTACTAGACCAGAGTCCAAATCCCACCTCAGCTGACCTGCCACTGTTGAGTCCTTGTGCAATGTCCTTAACTTACAGTTTCTTAGATTGTAAGATAGTCATAGTTATATATTAGTTATATATTGTTGAAGATAATGGTGTCTGCTAAGTGTAAAGGTAAGCTATAGTTAGGAATAAGAAAAAAAATTAAAGTGATTGATGGAAAAGAAGGGGAAATAAACTGGGGATGGTATGAAAATATACAATAAGCAATTACATGGAAATTGTACATAGGAAACAAAAGATGGGTAATATAAATAAGTAAAAGGAAATGTTGATTAAAAAAAGGTGGGATTTAAGCAAATGGAAAGAAGAGGAAGTAGGTGAAGGAGCAGCTAGCAAAAATGGGACAGAGGGATGACATAAGAAAAAAACAAAGCTAAAAAGGTATGGAAGGGAAATGATATAAGACAAAGTAAGGGACAGAGTAAAGGAATGAAAAAGTAGTAGAAAAGATAGAATAAAAGTAAAGTACAACTGTATAATTAAAAGGGAAGATGAGAGACAAGATAAGATTAAAGAGGGGGAAATGGGAAATGGGGGAAAAAAGGACATAAAAATCAAGCGAATGTAAAGCAAGATGAAAAATAAAGTGGAACAGAGCATAATGAAAACTAAGAGAAGAGACTCACATATTGGTGTTGGCAGTAGAAGTTAACCATTCTCCCGCCAGGCCAATGATGTCCAGACCCGTGGAAAGTTGATTGAAAAATCTGGGATGGCCTGAAACAGAGTTCAAACACATTATTATAGATTTCTAAAACGTAATCAGAATCTAACATAGCACTAAATACATGCACCAAACCATAAAAAAATGTAAAGTTCTCTCATCTAGGCTGAAAATATATTCTTAAATATTTATGTGATACCTCAAAATATTTTTAAAAAATCTATTTACCTCTAATTTAAATGCAAATACTACATGATGCTCACATTACATTGTACTGCAATCAGCATTATGGACAAGGATAACAGGAAGGAAATTACATAGAAAAATAAAAAAGGAAATTACACTGACAAGAGAATAAATGATAACTGAAAAGCATGAGAGAAATGAAATGCTAGTAAAATATAATACTCAAGTATAAAAAACGAGGAACAGCCTTCCACTCTGTGGCATCTTTTTGGGAGTTGGTAGAAAACAAAGATATGAAGAGAAGATTTCATGCAGACAATTTTGGGTGGATGTTACCAGTGGTATTTCAAAATGTACATTTGCCATTACAACATTGTTTAGGTCCACTTTAGAGCAGTTATAAGACATAATAATATTGACAGGTTTTTTGTTAACCTCAAAGGGTAGATTAGGGCCTGTTGTTTTCAGTCGGATATAATATGTATGATCTAAACAAAGTCACAACTCATAATCTGACTATTAGATTAGAGACTGAGTGCTTGGGTGGAAATGTGAGAAATTGCTTGACAGTTTAATTTCTCCAGAAAGGAATTGACAAAAACTGAAATTGATACATAATAACATTTTTTGAATTATGTAGAACTAGTGGACCATTAAGTCAATCTTAATTAGCTACCTCACATGAACTGAGTGGTGATAAATGTACATTGCGTGGGCTGCGGTTAGAGAATTGTGTTTCGAATTACATAAAGCTGGCTGATGAATGAGCAGTTTATTTCTACCCAAGCACTGGCTTAAATAATTACCATCAAATGAACTGCACAAATCTATAAATACTAATGATTGGAATGTAGTGGCAAACTTATAGACACAAGCAATTCCGACCACCCCGAGGAGCACTGAGACCCAGGAACCTAACCCCAGCAAAGCCGAAGCTAAATCTAGTGGAATACACAGAGAGACTGGAAATGTACAGAGGTGGGATACGAAGAAGAGCTGCTTCTAGGGATGAGCCACATTATTTTCTGATGAGGTTGGGTCTGGGGTAACAGGGTTCAGTTTCATTTCACTGGCAGCCCAAGCGTTCATTCACCGGCACTCAAGATGTCCGGTTCGCACAGTTCCTGTGAGTTCAGGTTATTGAGTTCCATGCAGTTTCCAGTCTTTGTCAGTTCCTGAGTATCAGTGTTCATTAAGGAAGGGTCAGGTCTGTGGATAACATCCTGGAACAAGGTGAAAAGGCTAAGATATGGAATTAATATCAGTGGGAAAGAGTATTACTTTGTGAAAAATCCAAGTCCAGTCGATGACATGTGTTGTATATGGTCATTATACTTTTGCTGAAACAACCACTAATGGTGCCCTAATACTTTTGCACAATACTGTATGTCATCAATTAAAATGCTTATATTCTAACACTTTAATAATATTCCATTAGTACTAGTGCATGGTTCCACTCTTGATATAGTCTAGACATTTTACTACACCACAGTATATATTTGTTTCTTGACCACAATACAAAACACACTACATGTATAGGATGTAAAGTGTTACAAAAGAAGCAAGTTAGGCCTCATGTTACTGTTTTAAAAAAGGACACATTACAAATGAACAGCACACTTTTTTGGTATTTACCACTAATAGTTTTAAATGTATGAGGCATGCTGCAATACTGATCATTCTCAATATGATGGAACCAGTGGAAGATCAGTTAACACAGTTAAGTTTTTAAGTTTTTATTCCTACTTTTCCTTGTCAGGGTTGCAGGAGCTCTGATGTCTATCCTTCAGCAAGGGTTGCTGTTGCAGCAACACTTTAGTTGTGATCCCTTGGTCCCTGTATTAGTGTGAGTTGTGCTGGTACAAGTGAATCAGACACAGCAGTGCTGCTGGAGTTTTTAAACCCCTCAGTAGCATTGCTGGACTGAAAACATTCCACCAACGAAAAATGCCCAGCCAGCAGCATCCTGTCAGCACTGCGCTAACTTTACGTATAGATGTTGGAGCAATATGGTAGATGTGTCTAAGGTCTACCGTGGTGTACAGTGGGTAATTTAAAAACTCCAGCAGCACTGCTGTGTCTGATCCACTCATACCAAACACACACTAACATGCAGTGTCTCTGCAGTGCTGACAATGATCCATCACCCAAATGGGACCTAATGTGTGCTTGTCCTGTGGGGGTCCTGACCAATAGAGAACAGAATAAAGGCAACTAACATAGTATGTAGAGGACCCGGTGGACTACAGTCAGTAATTGTAGAACTATAAATGCTTCTTTATGGTAAGTGGAACTAATAAAATGGGCCATGCGTGTAAGAACAAGAAGGTGTACCTAATAATGTGATTGGTGAGTGTATATAAAGCATTACCTGTACGGACTCCATACTTGAGCGTGTCTCTGCAGTCCACAAGAATCTGCTCAAGTGATTCAGGTTGGTCACATAACTCCAGGTTAAACCCCTCGATACCCTCCAGCAGCTGGTGTGGATGGTGGAAGTCCAGTACTTTGGTGGATCTGTCGAAGGTCTTGCGAACATAATTGGTGAGGATCTCCATAACCTCAAGGAGAAACTGCATAGTCGGCTCTTCACCATTTTTTGCAGGAAGCAAATCTACAGAGGGGATAAATACCATACATTTTACTATAATACTATACAATAAATGTATTTTGTGAAGTATTTGTTGTTTAGTAATTCTGCCATCACCAGTCAAGGATGTTTTGTGACCTGTAAAGGACAATTAAAGCGAGGAGAAAAGTAAGATGACAGAATGACAAAGAGGATCTTCCATTTTCTTATTGCTCCTTTGTTCTCTTTTTATCTAAGCCTTCTATCAAACGTTTTTGGTATTGTGGAAACACAGTGGATATGATGCTGGACTCTGACAAGCTGCCTCTGTTGGGTCTGCGAGCAAAGGATCTTAACCCACAATTGCTTGGATTGAAAGATTATATCAGTTGTACATTGCTCTGGATAAGAGTGTCTGTTAAATGCCTAAATGTATCTTATTTTTTCTCTGTTTTCCCTTCTCTCATTCCTCTGACCCCTCTCATTTCCTCTTATACTTTTTTTCTTTATTTAATATTTGTTTATAACTGGTACTGTAATAAAATATGTAGCAACTGATTATCCACCAAAACTAAATTTGGAATTACATGGTTAATTGGACCAAATCAGTGCAAAGTTTAATGTTGCAATAGCTTTCTCAGCCAAAAAAGGAGCATTTTAAATTACAACAGCTGAGTAGTACAGTTGTCTGGTACAGTTTAAAAGATGCGTGCTGAAGGCAAAAATATTTTATCATTATATTAGTAAGTTAAAGAATCTATAGACTGACTAACATACAAGAGTTGTGAATCTAAACATTGCTATTTGTTCAGTAGTTAATTATGTCCTCAACATCAAGTGCAAATACTTCTTTTGGGTCTAATTAAACTATTTTTCTTTTAAAAACGCACATAAAAATATCTTTGCATCCACTCCAACTGACACAAACATTTCACAGTTATTACTTTTAATAGATAGCAATATATTTTTGTTGCGATATTGTTATCCAGAATCAGTGTAACCCATTAGTTTTTAAATAATTCTTTGGACTACGTTTCGTGTAGAGCAACAGCTTATTTATTAAATGCAGATAGTCAAATTAAAGGAATTGCCAATTCTCTATAATCAATTGGTTTTAACATTTTTGTCAGAAGATCCAAGTTTTGAGCCAATACTGCCCCAAATATGACATTTTCGATTTAAAGGTGTCTGAAAGTTTTTTTATACTTAATTATGTGGTCCAATATCTTTTCCCAGAGGCAAATTGCAACACTATTGGCATTTATATATTTTAATGTATTGTTATTAGCTTATTATTTTACATTAAGCTATAAGTCACGTATATTGGTGGATATATGGACTAAAACAGATTTTACACGGTCAAATCTCAAAGTATTTAAATAAATAAAGCTGGCCTTACCACGGGCGAACAGGTTGGAGAAGTCGGTCTCGTTGCGGCTGAAACGCGCCTCTTTCTCTCGGTTTTCCCGGTTATGACTCTGTTCCTTTTCTCTGAAGGAACCCATCATCCTGCCCTTCTCATCAATGCTGTTGTTCTTCTGCAGGAATCCTGCATTAATACGAGAGGACGAGGAATGAAAATCACCAACAAACATGTTGAGATCCAGCTATTTTCAAAGCCGAGACTTCAACTTCCTATCAGCCGGTTCTGATATATGATCCTTTAAAAAGTTTAGAGCTGATTTCCTCCCCCAGTGATTCCACATGACTGGTTTTGCTGGACTGTTATTTACCTCGGGGGACAGCGATCTGATATAGATCTGATATAGCTCTGATATAGCTACATACTGCTCTCAATGACACTGATCACCCCGAAAGGCTTACTGAAGCAGAACAGTATAAATATATAAATATAAACATGGCGTGTGTTAAGCAAAAATGTTCCGTGATTATCAAGAATTTAATTCCAAATAACGGTGTATAGGCTAATCAGTTTATTGTATAAATATTTGATTGCTGTTGATAAAGAGTGACAAGAATATGTGACTTTGCATTATGGATTACAGCCTAATTGGTAAAATTAGGCTGTAAAAAATACCATCCTTATTTTATTTACTTTAAAATAATTTGAGCTTGTTAAAATATATAAATATGAAATCATTATCATAAAAATGAATCACATTATATAAAGTACTGCTTTGTCCAAAACTCCTAGTTAGATTATTGTCAGATAAAACAATACAATTTTGGGTATAAGTGCATTGTTTATTGGTTGCCTATTAATATGTATCCAGAAATATCCTGTTTCATTTATTAATGTTCACATAGGAAACGTGACTTTTCTCTAAATCCTAACTCATTGTTTGGTCGATTACTAACAGAGAACATAAACATTTTAAAGAATGAGTGAAACTTAAAAAGTCAGGTTTCCCCCAAACTCTGTAGGCCAATTGTAACATTACATAACAATACATTTCCATACATTATATTTTAGTTTTAGTTTAAACACTAATTAATAGTATCGAAGTAGAAATGCGAAATTTAAACGGCTTACTTTTTATCGGATAAAGTATTTACATTTTAAAATAGAATTTAAACAGACAAACCCTTTTCTTCACATAAACCTACTATGACTGCTTATATAAAGGTCTATATTATTCAATAGTCTAAAGTCTGTATAATTACCCTGATTAAATGCCATTTTTAAATAATGTTTTCCAAAAATCATTCTCGTTTTATAGGCATATTAGAGATCGGTGTAAATCAGGAAAACCTAAGCTTATAGCAAATGTCATTTGCAAATTGCACTTTTGGATAAACAAGAAAAAAAGATAATACAGATTTCGTTCTTATTTTTCTTATTTATTATTTTATTTACCAGTATTAATTAGTAACATCAATATAACATATGCATTAAAAATATATCTTACTGTTTAATTATAACACTATTTAATTGTAAATCGTTTATGAATGGCATCAAATCTTTTCCCAAATGCATTAACTGTATTACTGCTTAACAGATAAACCATTTAATTTGGGTCTCAGAGGAAAGACCGGGTTTTCCCAAGTGTGTTGTTATTTGTAAGATCAGTGGTCACTGGGAAATCCTGGAAATCGTTAGGTCATCTGATTCCCAGTGGACATCGATCAGCCCTCAGCACTGTCTGGATTATCTCCCACAAACACTGTCTGATATTCAGCCTCAGATAAGGACTGGACACTATTCTAATCCATGTAAATATATGCAGTGCTGTAGATTTACTGTAAGATCTCTGTTTTCCAGGTCAAGTCCAATAAAACAAAATCCATTCTTTCAATAAAAAACGTGGAATTATTTTCTCCTAAACGAATCAGTATGTCTATTGTTTTATAGTCTGAATATTGTTTAAGTGTATATGTTTTATGATCACACATCAGAACAAATATAGGCTTAAACAGACATGACCTTCCTAATAATGAAATCGATTTAATTCAATCATTTTATTTTGCAGAATTCATTTGGCCTTTGCCAGCTGGGGAGGTCTGCAGGGGGAAACTTATTCTGCTCTGCTGATTGCCTATTAGGAAAATAAATCAGAGTTAATCAAAGCACTATTTGCCAGTCCAATCAATATATCTAAAATGAAATACTTAGCATCAGTGGTTTGTGTGTTTACTGTGTTAGCTCCTAACCACGTATACCACTATGTGTTTATATTACATTGTGGGGACCGAATGTCCTCATAAGGATGGAAAATCCAGCTATTTCTTACATTTAAGAAAAATGGTGACATTTTGCAGGTTCCAGCTGGGAAACTGTGGTATTTTACAGAAATTAAAACAGCAAAAAACAAGCGTGTGCATTGGTGTGTGTGCATGTATTTGTCTGAGAAAGAGACAGCTGCTTAAGAATAAGTTTAGATTCATTTCCTCATGCAATTACCATGATTTTTATTTTAATTATATATACAATACAATATTTATAAAAAACAAACACCCTAAACATTAGGCTTTTAACCTTCACTTAACAGTAGTCCTCCAACACACAAGGGTGGCAACATTCTTGACCTTCTGTTCTGCTGACCTTCCCCAGCCGTTGAGATAAGTGTCAGGCTGCTCCAACTCTCAGACCACCACTTTGTTTTCTAATCTCATGCTGTCCCTCTGCTTTGTGTACCCAGCCCTTAATATACTTAAAACAGTTCGTCATAACCTCGACTCCCTCTCTCCTACCTCACTGTATTCCACTATTCTAACTACTCTATCACACCTGGATTCTTTTTCAGCTCTTCCACTGGAATCTACCACCAGTACATTTATCTATTCGCTCTCTTCAACTATTGAGCTGTTATGCCCTCTCTTGTCCAGACCAAGACAATCTTCTTGTCCTGCCCCCTGGTTGTCAGATGAGCTGTGTGGATCTCGAAGAGAACTTTTATCTGCTGAAAGAAAATGAAAGAAATCCAAGCTTGATGCATAGCTTCAGTACTATCACATTTTCGTTACCACGTTCTCTTCTGATGTGACTGCCACCAAGACAACCTTCTACAGAAGAAAGCTGGAAGAATCTGCTTCAGATCCATACAAACTCAAGGCAGCCTTCTCATCACTTCTCAACCCACCTCCTCATGCTCATTCATCCACCTTAACTGCTGAAGACTTTGCCACCTTCTTGGAAGAATGCAAAACCTCTCAACAAACCAGTTTTCCTCTTTTTTCCACAAATGATGTACTTTAACTTCTCTAATTCAGCAATCCTACTACGTCATATTGATCCCATCCAATCACCACTGTTACAACAGATTGCTCAAGATCTTCTTCTCTTTATCTTCTCCATCATCAACAACTCCATGATGTCTGTTCATGTTCATCTCCTTTCAAGAATGCAAGAGTTATTCCTGTCTTGAAAAAACTACACTCTTATTCTCAAACAACAACAACTACAAACCGGTAGGATTTCTTCTACCTGTAACCTATAACCAGTCAACACTTTTCACACAGAATGACTTACAGGATGACCTACAGGACAACTTGGATTCAAGACAGCTCATTCCACAGAAATGGCCCATTTGGCCTTGGATTGGTTTTGATCCTCCTTGCTCCTTCAGCTGCCTTTGACACAGTTAACCACAACATTCCCATTTTCTGTCCTCTCCAGTCTTGGAATCACAGGTTTCGCCTGGCAGTGGCTTACTACCTGCCTGAAAGGCCATTTTTTTCAGGTATGATGGAGATGCTCTCATCTGAACCACGTACAACTGGAATTCCATAAGGCTCAGGTCTGGGGCCTCATCTTTTCTCTATCTACACCTGTTCTCTTAGTGAAGTCATAAGTACTCATGACTTCTCCTATCACTGTTATACTGATGACACTCAGCTCATCCTCTCTTTCTATCCAACAGATTTGCATTTCTCCCCCGTATCTCAGCATGTCTGCAGACCATCTCATTATGGATGTCAGCTCATCATCATCACGAAGCTAAACCACAGCAAAACTGAATTGCTTTACATTCTTGCAGAAGGGTGCCCTCGTCCAGATCTTGCCATCTCCCAGTTAAACTCATCCATCATACCATCCATCATACTTACCTTTGATAACCAGCTGAGTTTCTCTGCTTATATTTCTAAATTGACCCAGTCATGTCTTCAACATCAGGAGAATTTGAACCTTCCTTTCCAGAAAAGCAGGAAACCCAGGTGCTTGTCCAGTCTCTTGTTATATCAATCCGATGTGTAGAATCAGACCCCTGCGACCCCTGCGGCTTGTCTGGTTTTTAATCTACCCAAGATTTCTTATTGTCACTCCACTGCTGCATTCACTTCACTGACTGCATGAGATTCAAAACCTTGATGCTTGCCTACAAAACCAAACATGAACTCGAATGGATCCACCACATAAGACATAAACAAGCATCAAAACTCTTCCTTGTCCTGGTGCCCAGGTGGTGCAATGCACATCCACTGAATGTCCGAATGGCTGATAGCTCAGTCACTCAGCACTAAACTGAGAAAAAAGGTTTATTTGACTTACATCAGATTCTAGCAGGTTCTGGTTGGATTGTGTTCTTAGGCTATTGCTTATTGTTAAATATTGCTAAATGTAGGCTTGTCCTTTTTATTGATTTCTTAAAAGTTTATGAATAAACCATGCAAACAAACAAAACAAACTCCAGTTTTCTCTTATTTGATATTATTTTATTTATTTTTTTATTTATTTATTTATAAGCACATTTTGGAGTTGCACCCAAATTTCATTGTAATGTTATTATAATGACAATAAAGGCGATTCGATTCGATTCGATTCATGCATGCATGAGGTCAACTGGCATTTCTAACTGCAGGAGAATGTGTTTGTTTGTGTGTGTATGTTTTCTAAGTTGGACTTATACTCTGTCTTGTGTGAATCCACTTCAGGCAGCACAGAAAATGAATAAATGTCTATATAAAAGAGTCCTGTGAGGATTGTTACAGTTCTTTTAATGTAGTGGTGAATAAATGAACCCAGGGACTATTTCTCATGGTTAAATTAGTCTGCAACTAGCCAAAGGATTCTTCCTCACTGTTCGTATGCGTTTTGATAAATACAGTAAATTCACTTTCTCCTGGGACCATCTTAAATGTTTTACAGAGACTGAGCACAAAGCTTACTTCAAGCCAGTAAATTACTGCTCACTGACCTTTCAGATCAATCCCTGCTGGATACAGAGTGCACTATATAAAGTAAAGAAGCCATTTAATATTAGCCTCAGAACGTAATGTACTACATATGATATAGAAGCTTTTGTGCCAAGTCTAAGGTATTTATAGGAATTAGAAAGGTAATATAAGGTTATGCATTTAGTTTTTTCACCCTTACTCAATTTACATTGCTGTACAGCCCATGAAGATAAGAATCAAATGCCTATATGCGTCCTAGACAATCAATATATGTGTACACCCCATTAAGTGCTCTTCATGTGTCAGTACAGAACCACTTTGGATTCAGTTTCTGTTGATCCAGAATAGAATCTTGTTAGAGCTCAACTGGTATATGATTTTTTATAATGCCTCTAAAATCTGGATTAGTTTAATGGATTAAATCGGCCTATTTATGGCCAAGCAATTGCAGCTATGCCAGCAATTCCATTCCAGTATCTGATGCATTCCAAAAGATGCACCTCTCTTTCTATTTAATGAGCTACTGATTAGGTGATCCTATTTATTGCAGGAAATAAAGGTATACACTGAGATATTTATTTGATTTCTAAAGTTATATCGCAAAAATATATAAATCAATTTATATAAAATTGTTTATAAAATTGTGTATTTTGTCTTATTTGTAATTGAGGTCTGCATCTTCTTTGTTATTTTGACGACAGTAAATATGTTCATTGCTTCAAAATGCACATTTGTATTCTAAATTTTGTCAGTAATTTATAGAGGAAAACACAGAAGTACCACTGCACTTAATTATTATTGATGATTCTTACGATAATGATTGAGGATTTTCTTTGCTAATATGTTTTATCTTAAACTGCCATAAACCTTATTTTTGTTAGAAGTAAAACACAGTGATATACTAACCTCAAAAATAAAAGTGCTCTATTAATATTACCTTCAATACTTAATGATCTGTGTAGTAGGAAATGGGGCAGTGAATCCCTTATGGACAAGTAGTGTACTAGGTAGGCTAGAGCAGCCTTTATTTCATGCACTACGTAGGCAGGCATTTGAGATTGAGCCTTTAGGGTGACAGAAATGTGCAGTGACAGCCCTGATCTTTTCCTCTGTGATTTAGGGCATAAAATGAGAATCATAAAGGGAAAAGAGCAAATTACAGAGCACCAGGACATGACCGGACTTCTCTGGTCAATACAAGGTGACGGTGCTGTCATGACTTTGATGAAGAGGATAAAATCATGGTCATGTTTGGAAATCACGGTGTGAGGAAAGGAAATTGATTCAAAAGAAGTAAACCTACCACATATCTTCATGCCCAGTTTTCGTGTGCAGCCATGTGCGACTCCATACCACCCATCACATGCTAAAATGAGAGGAAAGACAGAAAGGGCACATCAGACATGTTAGATTTTTGTGTCAGAAATGGGACTTAGAAGGAAGCTTAGTAATTTATGATGATATAAAACAGCACTGCTCTGTGCTTTCTTAGTGAATTAACCATCTAGTGTTAAATTAGGGTACAACTCAAGTTCATCATTACATGATCATTACAAACTGTGTCCCCATTTCCTTTCAAAATGTAACAGCATATTGGAGCATGACTCGCCTGGAACTGTCTTATATAAAACTTGAATCAAAATTCATGCACACAACATGACTTCGTTCATATGGAAAGTAACAAAGTGATAAGGTTAGATTTATGAAAAAATGAAAGCCATACACTCTCTTGGTATGACAAATTTAACTACTTTGCTCTTGCTTGTTCAAATTTGTAGGTTGTTATCAGATAATGAGATGACATAAATTCATTTCCAGGTCTGGTGCTTTAAAAATCATTCAAGTGACGAAAAATGTTTACTTTTAAAAGTGAAAACAAACAATGACTACCAACTGACCAAAGACATTCAGGGATGCCCAACTGGCCTGTCCATCTGACCCAATTTGTAAAGAGGAATATTTATTGGTCAATTTAAAAGAAATCTCTGGTTTCTATTGGTCTCAAACCTTAATTAACCTTATATACTTGTAAGATACCAGTAAGTTTTTGTACCCAATCGTATGTTTTAAGGTCATTTGTTGGTGGGGAGGACTTCCTTATCTTTGATAATATTAAAAAATCCTTGAGCTTAGACTGCACTCCTGGAGTGGGATTCAGTTTAGGTACCTCATGCACCCAAGGCACGCACCCTTCCAATGCACCACTGGGCTGGCACAGTAACACCCAGGGCAAACACCCCTGTATGGTGGAGTGATGACAAATTGTGTCTGCAGCAATGCCTAAAATGGCATCTACAAACAAATATTGTTTTCTGCAAATAATAATAATAATAATAATAAAAAAAAAATAATACTAAGTGGAACTAATTAACTTAACCGCAGATGATTTCCCTAATCTTCAAGACTCAAATAAATCGTACTCATTTTACTTAATACATCACTCAATACATAAATTCTTCTTCTTCTCAGTTTTAAGCTTTCTACCTAGAAGATTTCACTTGCCTATTTCTTTCTTTTTCATTTTTCTGCGTGCCATATTCTCCTTTCAAACATCTTAACTATCTTTACAAACTTGTCTCTAAGCTCTTCTTGCACCTGCTTTTCCCATGTTTTAAACTTGCCCTTCGTGTTTTCAAACTTGTCCTTTTCTTTTCATCGAGCATACACACCTCTAAATACCATTACCACCAGTGCCTCTAACGTTACAGCACAGCTACCAACTCAAACATTGGACTCACATAAATAGGCTTCAGAATAGCTTTGATGCTCCATGTTACAATACATACAAATTAAAAAATATTTCAACAAGATTAGAGACTAGGATTACAAGAGAGCACACGATTGCTTCCCCCACTGGCCTATAAAAAGCTCTCATTTGCTACTTTTGGGTAGTGTACCTTTTGATCAAAGAGCAGGGACTGTTAGAAATGCCTTACATGTATTACAGCCAGTTGAAAGGGGGTGCATTATTGGACAGAGAGAAGTAGGATGGTCTTTTCGATTGATTGCTTACTGTCTAGGCCATTCTGATACAGTTGTTAGATGGTTTTGTGTGCAGTGATTCCATTAGGACATGCACACATGGCAAACAGGCTCCAGACAGCCCGCTAGTGTAGAGGATTGCTTAATCTATCAAAAGGCACAATGCAGCCACAGTTTTGTTGTCCACCATCCAGAAACAAATGGCTTACTACATGAATGAGAAACTGGAGCTGCTACAGACTGGAACTGTATCATCTTATCCAGACTGTATCCAGGCTCTGTTTGGGATTTGATGACTGTTGAGTTCAAATATGGAGGCATCACGGTCAGAGCTTCAATTTATCCCTTGCTGTGGAGCGGAACACTCCCTCAGCTGCTGGTGTGATGATCTGGTGAACCATCTCGTACAACAGTCAGTCCCTTCTAGTAGTGATGAGGGACACTAACAAATCAGCGATATGTAGAGGATATCCTTTTGCCACGAGTTGCATTGTTCAGCAGGACAGTGCTCGCCCCCATATATAGCAACTATATTATCTTGTATTCAGCCTAGAGGCAGCCTAGCATGGTACTAGAGCCTCCTTTCAATTGTACAGATTTCCACAGTAAGCTTATTGTTTTGCTCTAATATTTTAATCACTTACATACTACTTAGTTATTTTTTAGTAAATAACTAAATTTGCAATCGGTGCAGATTTTAATACACATTATGTCTGAAAAGCAGAATTAGAGAGTAATTAGGGTACAGAAAAAGCTGATTTTAAGGGCCAAAAGAAATCAGGCCAAGCTGAATGCCCTGGCTGGCTGGTCTGTCCGTGCTGTGGTTAGTTTAAAACATAATAGCAAGACTATAATACTTAATAATTAGACCTGCATAATTAGACTGTTACTTTTGTCCCTGTTTGGGCTCATTTAATGAAGAACCTGGATTTCATCCAGAGGCTCCTCGGTGGAAATCCTGCAGCCACCCATAGGAGCTGATGAAGGGTGACACACCAGTGCTAAAGAGGCGCTTTAAAATAATGTCAAGCATGAAATGAGGGTCAGGACGGAAACTAATGGTGCGAAAAGACGCGTCTGAAAAAGAATCCAGACTCACACCAGGGAATTCACCAGCTAATGCTGTGTTTGAAAAAATATAGACTAATATAAGCTGATATAACAACAAAAAAGGAGGAAAGAAGAAAACACACACACACAGGCACAAAAGGTTGTAAAGCATATGGCACGAAGATAAAGGAAGACTGATAATCTAGCAAAGCGTTTAATATAAGGGTCAGCTTTGTCATAGTTCATTTTGCAAGAGAAATGAATAGCCCATACATCACACACACGTGTATATGACAGTATGTGCGTCTGGTACTGTGGATAAAGATAAAGAAAGAGAATGAAAAAGTACAACATGATAAATGTCTCCATTTTGGAATTGATGTGTGTAGAAAGTGAGAGACAAAGGCAGTGTGTACGGATGTAAGAGCCACATATTGACCACATGTATTCTTTTTCCCCGTAACAATACAGTGTAACACTATGTAAGCAACATATATTAAACTAACAGTAATCCTACCCGACTAATATTCAGAACAGAGTTTAAGTAACATACATGTATGTAAGGCTATTACTTATTTTAGAGCTTGTACTTTTTACTAAATCGCATAAGGACTAAAAGACGTTGATGCAAAAGCTCTGGTTATCTAACAACATAAAATTACATGTAGTCATTTAGCAACTGTATGTTAATGGCCTTGCTCAAGGACCCTGGTGGCAGCTTGGCAAATCTGAACCCTGGAGCTTCTGATCCAGAGGCCAGTGCCTTAATTGCTAGGCTACCACAGTCCCAGAACATTACATAGCCTACATTCCCAGTCAGTCATTTAGCAAACACCCTTAGTCAGAATGTCCTACATATGATACAGTCTTACAAATTAAGCAATTGTGGGGTAAGTGACCCAATGCTCCATAACCCAACAGTGGTATCTTGGCAGAGGAAGGACCCTACCCTACCACACAGTTTGAAAGCCTTGGTTTTACACATTCGATGTTAATATTTAAATTTACATCACTAGAATACATCACTGAAATACTTTATAGGAAATGTTCATTGACACATTTAAATGACACAAATTTAACTGACAGAGAGAGAGAGAGAGAGAGAGAGAGAGAGAAGGGAGAGAGAGAGAGAGAGAGAG
>JAUZSU010132916.1:2500-16460 GCA_034780255.1 Parotocinclus maculicauda
TCAGAACAGACCTTGCCATAGTCGACAAAAAAAGTTGAGTGCACTTGCTCAGCATCGTATCCAGAGATTAGCTTTTGAAAATAGTTATAGGAGTGTTGCTAGCATTGTTGCAAAAACACACAATCAGAAAACCTTGCAAAAAAATTGCCTTAAGACAAGAAAAGCAACACACAAGACACAAATGCTGTCATTAATTACATTGTGAAAACCCCAATTCCAGTTCAAGTGTATGAAAAAAATGGGTTCAAACTATTTTTGGACTGCCAAAGTATCGTCTAATTATCATTATCAATATTATTAATAATTTCAATAAATTTTTTCAATATTGCACACCCCAATCAGTTGGTCTCTAAAATGTCCCGGTACAAGTGTGTTTGCGTGTGTGCATGTGTGTAATGTGATGGATTAGTGCCCTGCCTATGGTAGGTTCTAAGTTTGTGCCCTATGCTGCTGGTTAGGTTCAGGATCCTGAATTGGATAAGGTGGGTGTAAAAATAAATTAATAAATAATCAAAGGGGAACATATATTATATTTTACATAATTAGATCATAATGAATTTACCAACAAAAATTGAATAATAAAGTGTATATATACAGAAAATTGGAAGAAGAAAATGCATGTACCTTTAATCTGTTAGTGTGGAGAGCTATCCTTAATGACGGTCCAAACCATTAACTAGTCAGCTCTAATCTATTTAGTTTTCAGGGTTTCGTTTTTTGGTGAGCATTATGCCTTTCTCACAGACAAATATGTTCCCTCTGATGTAACACAAAGGTCCCCATTAGTGCCAGATAAAAATGGTTCATGAAAAGAGATAAACTCTGTATTTCAGACCATGGGCTTTAATGAAACAGCCAATATTTGCCTGAAATAGCCCTTACTCACTTCATACTGCAGGCTGGACATGGGCCCAATATAATCTGCAATAATCATAGTAATTATGTGCCAGAACTCTCCAAACTGGAGTTATTTTATGGACTGGCATAATGGATGGACCCCCATCACAAAGGCTGGTGGGATAAATTAGGCTACACTCCATCATCCCTCTGGTCTCTGTTTCATATCAGACCATTCTATCACACTACTGACACATCTCCAAGATGTTTCAATTGCACACACTAAACATCAACTCCAAAGTCAAGTGGCTGCCTGTTCCGTAGATCTTCTGAAGTTCTGTTATATGCAGTAATGCCCACCCAGACACCTGGCACTCTTCCCCAGGAGGTCAGAACTAACATTTGTCCAGGACTTTAATAAAACCGTTGCACATTACTCTCACCCAAAATGTTGCTGACAGTTCCAGGACAGGTTGTTGGTCCCCTTCCACCTCACAACGGTGTGAAATGTCTCGTCGAAATTGATTCTCAACAGGAACGTTTAAACTTTCCTGATATGCAGCTTCAATGGCGTGATAGCAAAGAGAAGATCTCAAGGTCATCATCCTTCCACTCGCACCTCCCACAGGGCTAGCATATGCTTCGTGGTCCGGTTCTAAAGCATGCCTCGTCAGTCCTCAAAAACGTGCTCAGTCTGTTTTATGTGCTAAATGTTTTCAGTTGAAGCTAAAAGGAATTTAAGATGTGAATGCTGCTCTCTATTGTTCTCTTGCTGAAACGAAATGGACCAATGACAATATCTGAGGACAACATCTGAAAAGAGCTTTGTGCTGATAAATGGCTTTTCGTTTAAATACTGCTGCTTTGTTACTGTACTGTAGATTTTTGTTGTCATTGTTGTTGACTGCCGCCATGGTGGCTCAGTCACTGGGAATAGGCCTTGGTTAGGGTGGGACTTGCAGCATGAATGTTGAGTGCTGCATTTATGGAAAAAAGAAAAACAGCCATTGGGGGTGTACTCCAATTTTTGTTTCAAAAACTAGACAAATGGAGAGGGTGAAGTCAAGAAGAACATCTGGCAAAAAATCTATACCTAATCTATTTCATTCTATTGTTGTTCACCGGGTGATGCCAACTTGCAGTCTTACACTGCAATGTGTACAATGTGTTCTTGCAGTGCACACTGTGCACTTTTACTGAACTATAGGCCAATATTTTTTACATTACCCACATGTTAAAATAAATATTGTCTGGGGAACAAATCCCTTATCAAGAAATAAAGAGTTATTTAAACCTACATGTGCCACAATAATTGACAACCGTGCATTTAATAACTTGTTGATCTTCCCTTTCCAGTAAAACAGCACAGTCTTATAATATGTGGTTGGAAAATTTGAGATCGTTCCCCTGTAACTGAAGCCCATTTAGCCAGAGAAGGCCCTCATCAAAACAAAACAAAAAACTGTTCCAAATATTGGCACCCCTTCGTTTTTGTAACGGAAACTTTATATAAATCGGGTGCCAATTTTTGTGGAACGTGGTTTTGTTTTGATGAGGGACTTCACTGACTAAATGTACTTCAATTACAGGTTGGTTTTTTTCTATGTTTTAAGTATGAGATTAGAGTATCAGTAATTGTGGAGAGAACTGGATCTACTCATCTATATTATGGAGACATTAAGTATGACTTTTAAGGCTGACAGGGTTAAAGTAGCAGGAAAAATGAAGTTGTTGCTCATTTTGTTTCTGCCATGTCAGAGTTACATAATGGTGATGAGCTTGCCAAGTGAGATTAATTGGAAAATTGAACAACGTAAGCGCTTCTAGAAAAAGCTCTGCAGCGTCTTCTGTACTCAGCACCTGCTGAGAACAAGGACCTAAATACCTGATATATAATACTGTCACATAGTGGCATATTAACTAACCATCCTGTCCACGTGCCCACTCACTTACCTACCACCTCTTACATACCAAACTAGCCACTGACTCAACCATCCACCACGTACAAACCGTATTACCACACAGCAAAACACATACACTCCCATCCATCTACCCAACTACCACAATCCAATCTGCCTAGCAGCCATCCTAAATACTCCACCTACCTACAGTGCTTATATAAAATAACCATATCCATTCATATTAGTTCTTCTTTACCTTCTGTGAAATAGTCATCTTTTTCCAGCTTTATTACACATTTGGGAGGGACTCTTCTCGCAAAAATGTAACTTTAACTTAATGGTTGACTTAAATGACTTAATCTAAAAACCAGAGACTGAGATATTTACAATACTAGATATTTGCATGCCATCATTGGAAAATTCAAATGGATGAAGTTGATTAATTCAGCATGCATCACTTTACCATATGTAGATTTCAAAAGGCATATTTTAGGGGCGGCTTTTAGCACTTCTTCATTGGGAAGTTTTTCAAACCAAATGGCGAACTGGGTAAATGTTTTGTGCTTTTCATCATTTGAAAAACACGGTTTAAAAGCAACCTTTTAGTTGAAATATCAATCAAATATATTGGGAAGTGTCTTTTTTAGTCAGTGAAGTGAACAACTTTCAAGTGAGATATCTGGAAAAAAAACATTATTATAATTACTATTACTATTTTTTTAGCTGCTACTGGTGGTGGCTTGGTGCCTACTCTGGTGAGAAGCGCCAGAGTCCCTCACATTTTGCTCTAAAGCATTCAAGTAATGAAAAAAGGCAACAGTTTTGAAAATATATTAAAAATTGAATAACAGAGTTGGAAAAACAATCAGCCGCCTTATTTCATTCTTTATAAAGCCACATTTTGTCTGAGAATTACAGCAGTCACTTTACTTTAATATGTCCCTATAGATGTGTGGCAGTGTGTTTAAATCCATTGATGTGCTGGAGTGTGAACCAATTGCCCATCTTCAGTAGAGGGCCACATGTTTTCCTTAAGAATTTGTGTATACTTGGCAGATCAGAATAAATGCAGCATTTTTTTTCCAACTTATCATTTGCCATAAATGCACACTGAGGAGAAGGGAATGACAGCAGTGAGGAAAGTTTTCAGTGGTAGGAGAGCCAAGTAACAGTCCTCAAATATTTGGGGTGATGTTTCTGTTAAAAATTAGAAGGAACCATTCTATGTTTGTGGAAATTCATATCCTAAAAAATTGGCCAAATGTGGACAGGAGGAAAATGCTAGTGTCAAAGGAAAAAAAAGGTTAAAGCAAAGATAAGTTTACAAAGAAATGTCTGTGTCCAAAAAGTCTGTTAATGTTATGTCAATTTTGATGGTTTACGTCTGGACGATCAGGTCACATCAAGCGTTGTCAATTTTGGAGCATGAACTGTCTGAAATAGGTCATGTAAAACTTGTGTGTTTAAAAAAACAGGTTTGTTAAAAAATGTGTGTGCTGTGTGAATATATCCTGGGTAGCACAGTGACTCAGTGAGTAGCACCACTGCCTCACAACAAGAAGGTCCTGGAGTCTGCATGTCCTCCCCATGTCAGCGTGGGTTTACTCCGGGTTCCTCCCACACTCCAAAGACATTCATGTTAGGTTAATTATTTACTCAAACAAACAAGACATCCTTGGTGTAAAAATAAAACATTTTAATAAGTAAACTTTTTGTTTGCACCGTTATTCTTAAATGATATGAGATCTTGGTAATTTACTTTTTACACTGCCTGTAACAAGGTGCAGCAGATTAACTCAGACTTGTGGATGGAGAAAGCCCATTAAATGGAATTACAATCTGGAATTCAGCTGTCTTAAACAGTTTCATGGTGCACATTAAACAGAACGGTGCTAATGAGATGCATGGTTAGAATGCACAACAATGGAAATCATTAGCCTGTATTGTAACTACTGAGCTGTTGCTGCAGCTTGTAAACACTGTTCATTGCAAGACTGCTGAAGCTCGGCCTTTAAGCTGGCTGAGGTACCCGTTCAGCTTTGATGTGAAGGTCATGTTCTCATTTGGGCATTTTCGAAGGACTGTGTAATACATCAATACTGAACAGGGAGTCTACTTTGATATCCTGGCTAGAAAGTGATCAAGACGGTTTTTGGCTTTTACTCAATGCTAATACAGTCATTCAGACTTTTCCTTAAACCAATGATGATAACGTAGCCTGCCTTCAAAACCATTTCAACACTAAAGCTGAATTTGAAACTAACAGCTTATTAGCTATATTTTATTCTCTAATAAAATACCCCCTACTTTTTTTGAGCAGTATAGTTAAAAACGTTAGCTCAGAGCTGATACAATGTCCATGTACCTTTACACGTATCCTTTATTAATGCAGTGTCCTTTAAGAGAGGCTCTTATGCATTTTTGTCTCCAGTAATTATGATCTAAAGTGTACATTTGAAAGAAGTATTTTAAAATAAAATGTGTAAACGTGGGATAAGGCATTTCTGTGGAAATACACTACATTAATTGTAAGTTTTCTAATTATAAACCCAATGTGCTTTTACTTTATTCTTTGCTTTTATTAGTTGTTAAAAAAATACTTATTTTGAAGCTATTTGCTTAAGACTCTGTGGCAGTCACTAGAAGGTTGGATATTGCCAGGGGTGGAGGCACAATCCTACATATTGGCCAGATGTACCAACACTTTACTGCAACCCTTGAGAAGGAAATCACAATTGTTTGCACTGTACATGGAATTAACAATAGCAATAAATGTCATTTGTATGGGGGTTTCCAAAGACACTTACAGCTTACAATTATATTGAACATTAATCATACATATGACAAAATACACTTAAAACAACTCGGCTGAAGAAATGGCATGGGTTTTAATAGATTACGTAGACTATTAGAAGAAGACTAAGTGTGTTTTAAGATTCGACAGAGAGTTTGACTGTTAAATATGTGCTGGGAGGGAGTTCCAAAGGTGTGGAGCAAATATAATAAACACTGTCACCATATGCTCTGGCTGCATATGTAAAACATTCCTGCCCAAATCCATTGGATGAACTTACCCAAAGTCAATGATTCAGACTACATAGACATTTCAGTCTGCTGGCAGACTATCACCCCTCTGCCATTTGGTGGAGCCAGTGAGCCACAGTTGAGCTACTGCAGCTCAGATAGCAATCAGGCCCAGAAAGCCCCCCCCCCTCTTCTTTTGACTTTTTCTGCCCAACCACCTAAGCACCCTGCCCATCCAGTTATTGAAAATGGTGGAATTAGAATGCAGGTAGAGCTCTCAAATCTCACCATTGAGACAGGAGCATTTATGCCTAGTCTCTGGGAACTAACCCTAGCCCAGACAGTGGGGACGAACTCTGGATAGCAGGTAGCAATCAAACGGCGTTTATTTAGAAAAAGGAGCAAACACAATAGAGCATGAAGATCAAAAGCAAAGTTGGAGGCAGTCCAGAGTTTGGTACATGTTGAATCAATTAATAGCAGCAATACAAGATGGGTTAGGCTTAAAATTGTACATCAGGATGTGCAAGGAGGTTCGTAGTGTGTGATGTATCCTCGAAATTAGTAGAATACCCAAAAACTAAAATAATATCCGAGTTACTTTTGTGAGAACATAATGGATGGCATTTGGCACACATATGGCAGGATCCCTTCCTAGACTGGTTAATCGGAACGTGGCAAATCAGGGTCTCTACTAGGGGTGTGTAAACACAAAGGGTTCTGGGAGCTGACATCTATATAACATATACATTAGATGCCATTTAGCAGATGCCGTTATCCAGAGTGACACCTAGTACAATTTTACAGTACAAGCAATTGTGGATTAAGGGCCTTGCTCAAGGACACCAAAGTGGCAGCTTGACAGAGGTGGGATGTGAACCCTGGAACTGCTGATTAATAATCTTAACCACTAGGCTACCACTGTCAAGGACACTAGATGGAACTAATTAATGCCAAAATGACAAAGGACTGTGCATCAGCTGAATAACTTGGGTACATTTTATACCCAAGGCTCTTTGTAACATCAACTAGCCAGTGACCATTAAATTTATATAAAGTATCTGTTTATCTGGGTGCAAACACTGACAGATAAGTGCACATACCTGAGCAGAGTGTCTCCAAACACGGCGTGCTGTGAGGAAACAATAGTGTCTGGATGACAGCATCTTTAAGAGCTTTCAAAGAATGTTTACCAGCCAGAGGCAGGTTTCTCAGATCGCCTGTGAACTCCTGATGAGAAAAAAGCATGGCCTGTGTTTTGGCCTGCAGTGACTTGAGTATGAGGCGATGAGAAGAAGACATGGCGACTAACTAGGGGGAAACACAGCAAGACGTGCTGTTTGAAAAGCTTCCCATCGACAATCTCATTAAGCTGACATAAATAAAATAAAAAGCTGATCTGTCACCGAGCCAAATGAGCTCAGAAACTCTCTTATGCTCTTATACATAGACTACAGCTTATTATCCGCCCAGATTGTATATTAATGACATAAATCAAAGTGACAGCTGAGGTCTCATTATGAAGTAACGATACACAGCTAGGAGGGGGGTAAAAAGAGTAAAGTCAGGTGACCTAGCACAGAGATTTACAGTCACCCAAATCATCTGAGGAATCCAAATGAGCCCTATCTCCCTTTTCTGCCTGACTACAGTATTTCTCCATCTTTCTGACCCATGCTTCAAAGGGCTATTGGCTCCTTATTGCAGTCTCCAGCCTTTTTTGGATGTGGTCCAATCCCTACTTAGATCAACCCATAGCAGCATTATAGGTCTTATGGACTCAATTACAAAGTTATCTATGGTATTATCATAAGATGAAATAAAAGAAAAGTATAAGATAAAAATAAGATAATACTATTGTGGTGTCACTAAGTGCAGACTGGAGAGTTTGTTTCACATCATACTGCACCTGTTAAAGATAAAGATGGTGCTGAAGGAGTTCAGAATATATCTGAAATCCTACCTTGATGAAAAAAATTCATAAACTACTGTTTGGATAATTTGATGGGGGGAAGCTTTCTCAGCATGCAGTTTTACAGATTTGACAACTTTTACAATTTTGCATCTGGTACACATGGCACATATCTGTCTCCCGTACTGCTGACCAATCATTTGGCTGAAGGATCAAAAGTACCCTGCAGTCTTCTGCTACCTTCAAACCCCCATAGTCATTAACGAATTAGATGAGGGAAACAAATCCAGTGTAAGCAAGATCTAAAATGCCAAGACTGGTCAGGTATGCAAGGCAAAAACCCCACATCACTGCTACGGACTTGCAGGAAATATTGTCAGCTCTGGGGACAAGTGGTCGACTGGGCAGTGTTGTCCCCACAAACGCAACCTGCATGCAAGAATCATCAAAGGAAGCCCTTATCTGCACATAAAATTACATCTAAGGTATGCAAAATGACACTTATACAGGCCAGAGGATAGTCAAAAGGAGAAGCACATTTAAGACAAGATTCTCACTTAACACTTACATCTTGATGGTCCTACTTTGCCTTGGGTTTGTACATATAGCTGATAGGAATGCAACTAGGGATTGTAACCAAATAAACCTCAAACTTCTCAGAGAAACTTTTTTTCCCTTTCATATTAATGACTTGTTTGACAAAAAGCAAACAAAAAAATTATCCAGAGGAAAATTGAACCAAATTAAAAATCCACTACATAATCTAAATTAAAATACACAATCCATAAGCAGAGACCTGAGTGACAGCACCAATACAGCTAATAGTGTTTTTAATTCCATGTTAGCAGAGGCTATAAATAAAAGAAGCCACATTTACATTTAGACCCCTCATTTTCATTACTAATGCACCAATATTTGTATTCCTGATAACAATCACAATTGAGCCAGCAAAATAGAGAGGAGAAATGATTGCTAAGTGGTTCTCTGAGTAAGATTAGGTTCCGGCCTGAACTCTCGTCTGTACACAGTTTGAGAAGAGTAATGAGGCTGTGTGGCATTGGGGAAATGGGAAGCATAAGGTTATTAAGATGGCAGCACAGATATGACAGTGGGCATCTTTTAAGCAGTGTGGACAGGCTTTGTGTTAGCATTGCAGTTAATAATGAACACCACTACACTGACTCCAGTCGATTCACCCCCACACAGTCTCACTAAATGCATTCAATACACGCACACACGTATTAATGATTAATAATTATGGAAAATGGTGCCTTAAAGGGTTAGCCCTCAAAACTCATGCAGCATTCTAACATTGCACCCTTAAATGTGCATAAAGCAAATATATGCAACAAAAAACACATTTCTAATCAATAGAACCGAGACGAAAGTAGATACACAGTACATAACCACCCATACAGCAATACAAATAAAAACATCAGAACTAATAGAGGTTTTAATCTCATCATGCCTAAACAATAGGCAACAACAAAATAAGTTTGATGGTTTTTATGTTATTGATGGTTCATCAGTAGACAAAAACGGACACGAGGGTGTATGCCAGGTGTAAATGCAAAATATGTAAACAATTAAACAGAATACAAAAGCTGAACCATAGAAAAAGGTACTGGAGAAAAAATTACCATTCACGTGCAAGTATAATGTAAATGTCCATCAAGCAAGGACTTAAAATTTTAAGAACGTCTTGTATTTCCAACCCCAATTACACTCCATTATGGCTCTTTCTGCTTCTTGCTACAAGAAAGGCTCATACAGAACCAAACAGGAAAACACCTTTTTTAGTGCAGGAAAAATATCTAATAAAGCCTCCCCAAACAAAGACTCCTGTTTGTCTGTTAATATAAAAATGCCATCTCCCTTTTTTGAAAACATCACAGATAAAAAAAACATTTTCTCCTTAAGATGTAATCTCAATTAGGAAATTAGGTGCAGCTCATGAGGCTCCAGTATGCCCAGGTTAAAATCGCAGTGGGGCGCGATGGATCTGTGCAGTGACTGCTCTGTCAACAGAATAACACATTTTAACCAAGTATTTTAAACAAGTATTCAGTTTTATTTCTTAAATGTAATTCTATACCATTTAGGTCTTAATTTTTTATACTGTATATTTGAGTGTTGGATTTCAGAGCATCTGACTGTAAAGTGTTTTAAAATATATAAATTATTAAATTGTGAGGGGTAAAATTAAACACAGCTTTGTTAAGAAAACTGGCAGAGGTATCAAGCAGAAAAAGGCAAAACAAATTTGTAAAACACTTTAGTATCAACACTCAGAGTGGTCCAACAAGGCTGATAATCCAAAGACCGAGGATGAAACGTTTAAGCCAGAAAAAAAATACAGAAAAATGAAAGAGCCATATTGCATGACATTTGTATGGATTAAGTTTTTTTTGTTTTTCTTTTTTTGTTCAACTTCAAGAATTTTCAGTTTTGGATGATTTACTGTTTACAATAAATTAAAGTGGAGTTTGTAAAAGCCTCAAAACTAGTCATACAAAAATGGGAAGGGGGACACTGCAGAAAAAACATTTGGGGACCACTGCAATACTAAATTGGGGGGTGGGGGTCCCTGTTGGGTTGGATGGGTGCACAGAGTGTGATTTAAATTTTAGGTAATCAATGCGAGGCATCACAACCAGCCACAGTGATATATACAATATCTCACAAAATATACGCCACTTAAAATTTTGTATCTATTCGATTTCATCTGTTCATGGGACAATGTAAAGTAGTCATTCTACAGCTTTTATAACAGCAACCATAAATGTCTAAACTGTTGGCAACAAAAGTGAGTACACCCCTAAGAGGAAATGGGCAAATTGTGCCCAAAGTGTCAATATTTTGTGTGGCCAATATTATTTTCCAGCACTGCCTTAACTTTTTTGGGCATGGAGTTCACTGGAGCTTCACAGATTGCCACTGGAATCCTCTTTCACTCCTCCATGACATCACAGAGCTGGTGTATGTTACAGACCTTGTACTCCTTCACCATCCATTTGAGAATGCCCTACAGATGCTCAATAGGGGTTTAGGTCTGGAGACATGCTTAACTTTTACCCTCAGTGTCTTTAGCAAGGCAGTGGTCTTCATGGAGGTGTGTTTGGGGTCGTTATCATGTTGACCCAGTTTCAAAAGTTAGGAGATCATGCTCTGCTTCAGTATGTCATAGTATGTTGGCATTCATGGTTCCCTTAATATACTGTAACTCCCCACAGCTGGCATAACTCATGCAGCCCCAAATCATGACATTCCCACCCCCATGCTTTGTAGGAAAGAGACACTTGCTTTTGCTGTCCTCACCTGGATGCCATCACACACGCTTGACACCTTCTGAACCAAATACGTTTTGGCCTTATCAGACCACAGGATATGGTTCCAGTAATCCATGTCCTTAGTCTGCTTGTCTTCAGCAAACTGTTTGTGGACTTTGTGGACACTGTGCTGAAGCTCACTTTCCAATTTTTGGAATCTTCTTATAACATAGGCCATCTTTGTGTAGAGCTACAATTCCTTTTTTGTTAATTTCTTTGCCATGTTTAACTTCCAGTGACCAGTATAAGAGACTGTGAGAGCGATAACACCAAATTTACCAAATTAACACACCTGCTCCCAATTTATAGCTGAGACCTTGAACACTGACGAGTAACACAATACTGGGGAGGGAAAACAGCTAACTGGCGGTGTACTCACTTCTGTTGTCAGTAGTTAAGACATTAATGTCTGTGTGTCAAGTTATTTTAAGGGCAAAGCAAATGTACACTGGTATATATTCAGGGTTGTCCAATGAAGAGGTAAGATACAATAGTCACAAAAATGTGAGGGGTGTACTCACTTTTGTGAGATGCTGTAGGAGGTCACAGACTCATTTGGAAAACCAAAAAACATCAAAAACAACAAAAACAGTCAGATTTAATGGAACTTAAAAGTTTTTAGATGTCTTTTTATTTGGCATTGAGCACATGACATTTAAGTTACCTATAACATACCTATAATGGATGATCAAATGAGAATTCACTATTTCATCTCCCATTTCTACCACCTGTTGAAATTTTAGAGAGAAATCTTTTTCATTTCTTTTCAAAAGACCCGTTTCCACTGGGTCAGAGTTTATAGTATGACCTGAGGGCAAGAACATTTTTGTGGTATACCAGCTACATCTCTGGAGCTACCGCCCGCTTGCTATGCTAATGAAGCAGTGAATCACAGCAGAGCAGGCATGATTGTCAGAAGGTCAGCAGCTACAGCTTATTAATCAAACATAATGATCGGCGGATAATTAGCAAGACTGGAGAAGCCTGCTGTGGTGCTACCACAGAACCTGGTAACCAAGAGGAATGGGGTGAGGTAATCAGATGAATTGACACAGCTATCAGGTAACATCTGTCAGCGATGCTTTGTACTGGCTTTCAAATCTTAATGGCTTCTGCACTATATTATAATCTTTAATTTCAAACTCACATCTGTAGGCCAACTGAGGTTTTCAGCCATTTATATATTTTACTTCAAATGTTTACCTTCATTTACTGAAAGTTTGATTAACTTAAACCAGGCCATGCATCATGATACATTCGTTTTTAAATATATATACATTTAACATTTACAGTATTTAGCAATCCAAATCCAAAGCGATGTACAACTCGTACAGTCTTACAATTCAAGCAATGGTGGGTTAAGGGCCTTGCTCAGGGGCCCAACTGTGGCAGCTTGGCAGAGGTGGATTTGAACCCTAGACCTTTTAGTCCAGAGTCAAGTATCTTAACCGCTAGGCTACCACCTATATATATACTCTGTCCAAATGTTCAAGAAGTTAGTGAGAAACAGCTATAAGTACCCTTTCACACACAGTACATTGGATCAATACCTTTCTTTCAGCTGCACCTTATCTCTGGTTTGAGCAGGAGATCATTATGCAGCACAGTGAATCTGTGAGTTTATAATATACAGCATCAAACTGAAAAGAAGAATTTCAGTATACTATATTGTTTCTGAATGTAACACGACAATAGACAGTAAGACAGCTGGACAGGAGTGCATATATTACCGATGATGTTAAAAAGAAGCGCATGTACAGCAAGACTATAGCATTTGTAGGGAGCAAATAAATCTTTGGAAAATAAACCTGTCACCGTCATGGAACTGAGTGGAGTGCAGAAACTAATTAGAACACTCTTTATTTGGGCGAGACCGGACAGTGGACTTTAATTCATGCCGACTGTAGGAGGAGCAGATTCATTTATTTGGGTAATTGAGGACCCTGATTAGCTGTCGGATAGAGAGAGAATGATTACTCTGAAACCCAAGCAGAGTAACAATCCCAATCTTTTCTTGCCACTTTCCTTCATATAACTCTTTAAATCTTAGCAACCTAAGTAGGTGGGGAGAGTTAGACGTCTTAAAAAAGGCAGCAAATGATGCTTTAAGAGCGACAAAGGTTTGCCGAAGTAATCCCTTACAAATGTGATTATATCAGTTAGTGATGAATGTCGTCCGAGGGATTGAAGTTCACACCTTATGCTTGCGCCCTTGGCCTTTATGGACTGAAATTTATATTATGCACTGTACAGGGAGAAATGAGTTAATCCCTTCCAGTCTTTCTTAAAGGTATATTGTTTTTAAGCATTTCCCCAAGCATTTGTTGACAAACTAGAGATCCTCTGTCCATCTTTGCAGAAGAAAGACCCAGCTTTTTACTGGGTGCTGCTTTTTGTACCAAATCAGGATTACAATCACCTTGGAATGTGCTGCAGATATGGATAAATGGATATTTATAAGCAAATAAAATGAAGTTGACCAAATAAGACAAGAAATATCTCAGGTTTATACTTTCTGCAATGAAACACAAGTCAAAGAAAATGTAAGCAACACTGTGCGTTTTTGTATGCATTTCCCATGCTGTTCCAACATTTTCTGATTTGGGTTTGTAATACAATCTGCATTTTGCACCACTCTTGACTCTACATCACATACGATGAACTTGTGTGTGTCGCTGAGATGGCCACTGATGCCGATAGCAATGTTAAGGAAGCTAAATACACAAACAAACAAACTACATCACATACTACACCTACAGCACCATTATACAGGTATACACTACTAAATGATTGCATTTCATTCTGTCAAACAGGATGCCAATGGACGTTAAGCTGACGTTACCATACTTACACAGTCTATTTTAATTATTCTGTAATGTCAATATAGAAAGTATTTTTTCAAAACAACTGTGTGGAAATGATATGTAAATGTGATGAATATAACAGGATTTATATAT
>JAUZSU010132927.1:0-16458 GCA_034780255.1 Parotocinclus maculicauda
AAAACTCCCTGGGATGGATAGGAAGAAACCTTGAGAGGAACCAGGCTCAATAGGGAAACCCATCCTCATTTGGGTGAAACACCCTTCACACCCTGTTCCACTAAAAAAAAGTGGTTTCTGGGCTTCTCCTCTTCCAGAAAGACCATTCCTGATCAAACGTCTTGAGACTGAAAGAAGCTTCCAGATGTTGTACTTGCTAAAGTGTAAGGGGAGGTCAGACTAAAACTGGTACTGTAGCTTTTAGATGCTCTTTTGCTGGGGGTTAATACTGCAAACAAATGACCTGTGTTATATATGGTCAGTATACCATTGCTAAAAAATGAAAAATATAATCTAATTGTGGTCTAGGAATTTCGCACAGTGTGTGTGTGTGTGTGTGTGTGTGTGTGTTGCTATGTGGGGGTGCTGCGAATGGATTAAGTGCCCTTGCTCAAGGGTAGGACAGCTGTATCCTTTGGAATCCAAATACCCGTGATACAAAACATACTTTCTGGACTTATTTGTATCTATTGAAAAGTGCTTGTTAATGTGTCCGTGGCTCATGTGCATCTGATTTATCTCTGTAAGTAATGAAATAAGTTGTTCTCCCCATGTCTAAACAATTGAATTCATTAAGACAGGACAAATGAAACTTGATTCTATGTTAGTATTTTAACTAAGACAGCTTGATGAATCACAGTCCTGTGTTTTCAGTGTACCATAGATAACAAATTCTCTTTAACAGAAAGAGACCATCAGGACCCCAGTGCTGGAATTGTTCGGTATGGTTTCCCCATGTGATGATGCCATGTTTCACCCTGCTGCAATCTGTTTGAGAGGTTACTCAGGGTTTTCCTTCCTTCCAGCTGTTCCTCCTTAAACACACAGTGTGGAATCTGTGTGACCGAGACCTTAAACATGGAGTGTGCTTGTCTGTATAGGATAGAAAGATCCCATAAGGGAAACGTTTGTTTATTTTTTTTTGCAGAAAACGTTCTTTTAAAATTTAGGTTAGGATTAGTGGTAGGTGCACGTGTTGAACCTTGTCTATGAAAAGTCCCCTAAACATACATATGTTCAGTGTGTGTGTGTGTGTGTGTACGTGTGCGTGTGTGTCTTGACATAAGTTTAAAACTACCACATTCTGAACACATTAATTGTTAATTGTTGTTCTGTGCTGTCAGGACAAATAATCCTCCCCAGTTGTGTACAGAATGTACAATGAATGTACAGAACTGTGCAAAAGTTTTAGACCACAATTAGATTCAATATATTTTTATTGTTTTAACAATGGTGTATTGGCCATATAGAATTATTTCTCAGTCTCTTTATTAGAATACAACCAAAAATACAGGACATTTGTGTGCAGTATTAGAAAACTAATAAGAAAATCTGAAAAACAGATTCTTTAGACTACTTTGGCAAGTGCTTAGTGTGATCTCTTTACACATGAGCAATAGCAGCATCTGGCAGCTTCGTTCTACAGTCCGATCAAGCTTTTTTTTAGGATGGCAGCCAAATAAACACTTTTATTCAGGAGCGGAATGGGGTAAAAAGGTTCGTATATGTTAAAGATTCAAATTTGAATACTTTATGAGTCCAAACATCAACATTGGGTTTTATCTGGTCACTGTACCATTTGCTAAAACTACATCTAATGGTGGCCTAAGACTTTTATTACTTTTTGTACTGTACATGTATGTTATATGGCATATACAGCATCCCGGAAACAGCACGGTGACACGCGGTTAGTGCTGTAACCTTACTAAAGCCTACCTGTGTGAAATTTGTATGTTCTCCCCAAGTCATCATGGGTTTTCTGTGGGTGATCTGGTTTCCTCCCACATTCCAAAGACATGCATTAGTGTAAGTTATGCATAAAAGAATGACAGCTCGATATATAAACAGTGGCAGTACAACATGTGGTACTAAACTCCTCAGCGACTTTCAGTGCAGCACTTTCAGGTTTAGGTTTCCGCCTCTGTAAAGTCACAGAAATGACAACAACAAAACCCATATAGCAATGGTCTGCCAATTTTCAGGCAGAACTTGGCTGCTTGCACAGAGCCCCGCCTTTAACTCCATGAGATACCTTTGAGATTAACTGGAATGCCAAAACTGAGAGTGGGCTTTTTGCCCAACATCAGAACCTCACCTCAAAGTCGTTTTCAAACATTTAGTGGAAAGTCTCCTCTGAAGTCTCTTGTACCAGCAAAGAGGGACAAACTCTACACCAAGTACCGTGTGTTTGGCTGCATAGCGTAAGTAATCCTCGTACGATGGTTACCAATGTGTTTTTATAAATTGTACAGGAATTCATATATTTAATAGAAATAAAAGGCATCATTAATGAGTCAATAATAGTCCAAAATGAGGTCTGAAAATACAGTTGTTGGATTTTACAGATTTTTGTGATTTCATGATGAGCAGAAGAAATGACTAAACGGATTGAATGCCAAAAATAATTGAAAGCTACAAAACATGGGGAAATTGTGGTGTTCTATGATAAATTGCCGTCAGAGTTGGTTGTAATCAGATGAGTGTGAGTGGCATCCAGAAAACACAGCAATAGAGAGAAAAGGGAAAGCTGGCATTTGGACCCAGTCGGAGAAAGAACTGCTATTAGACTCTACGGATGCAAGGGAAGTAATGGGCAAACGACAGGATAATACACTGTTTACAAAAATTGGAGGATATTTTATTATGGGATTTTTAATTTCATTTTCCCTAATTGTTGTGGGCAGTACAGTTCAGGTATTTGCCGTTTACAATCCATGCCATCAACTTTTAAGTCTGGCTTCTTAAAAATGAGAATAAATTATAATGGGACTGTAACCGTACAGTCGACTCTCGGTTACTTGATGGATCTCCACACATTTCTGTCCTTCATCGATGTGATCCATTAAGTATTTCGGCAGAATAGTGGAGCAGTTTGCCATTGCTTTCTCCACCCCTCCCCATTCATTCGGGCTTGGGACCAGCGTGCAGCTGTTTCAGGTTACACAGCTGGGGTGTTTTGCACACACAAGTCAATGACAATTTGGAGATGCCAATTAACCTAACACGCATGTCTTTGGACTGTGGGAGGAAACCGGAGTACCTGGAGTAAACTCACGCAGACACGGGGAGGACATTCAAACTCCACACAGAAAAGACCCAAGCCGCTCCACCCTGGGATTGAACCCAGGACCTTCTTGTTGTGAGGCAAGCGGTACTATTAATAAGCCTAATAATATAATATATTATTTATAGTTATTTATATTTATAAAATATATACATTTATATTTTATATATTATATAACTAATATTTTACAAAGTACAACTGAGCAACAATGGGTTAAGGGTCTTGCAAAAGGCCCAATAGTGACAGCTTGGCAGTGCTGTGCTTCAACAGTGAAACTTAACTATACACACACTAGCTTACACACCCTTGGTAATCAGATAATAGGAAAGCTCCGGGTTTAATAATCAGATAACCAGCCCAAAATTTCACAGACCTTCAAACTTTAATATCAAATCCGCCATTTTTTCGAGTGTATACTGTTTCAGTCTACACAAACTAGGTTTTTGTTTGACTTAATGTGCAGACTCGAAAAAAAACGATTGGAATCAAAGCTAAGACACTAAAAAAATGCTAAAACCCAGCTCTCTTTATTGGAATTCTGAATCTTATTTCTAGACCTTAATCCAATCTGCGTTACAGTCTGAATAATCAGACAACTGCAAAAATCCAATTATGATCAGATTATCAAGGGCATGTAAATGCATGCAGAGATCAACTCTGATGCAGCAGCTACAGGAAGCTGGTCAGTGCTAAAAGGTGTAGCTTGCCTGTAACGAAAACATGATTAAAGATTAAATGCTGAGAAGAATTCAAAATACAAGAGTATCACATTTTATTAGTTAAAGGTTCTGTACAATCAGGTTTCCTGAGAATAATTTATGAGTGACAAAGTGGATTAATTTATAGATTGTACTGTACATGGGGCTAGTGAATACACAACAGGGCTGTGTGGTTCAATCTGGAAGGAAATGAAAGTCTACATATAGAAGGTATGCAGACCTTGAGCTACTATGAACTGTGCTTTTACTGACCGATTTCAAGTAAGTGAATTTGTTCCGAAACAGTCCCAGGTGGCGTCTTCTTACCCATTAAAGTCCTATTATTTGAGGTACGCCCTTTAATCTCATAAATGTAGATGTGATTGTTTAAAACTAGACGCTTTTGTGTGAGTATCATCATTTACACAGCATGGTGTGATAAGAGATGCACTGTGTCTTGAGGAAACCCCTGAGCATATGTCAGAGGAGAAAGAACAGTGTGAGCCCTCAGTATGTATGTCATCTAGAGTAAATGGTAGCAGATGTGCTATAGTACAATTTAGAATAGGAAGCATGTTTGGGTCTATAATAAACCTTTGGGTTAGATAAAGTTGTTCCAGACTTGGAAATAGCGCAGGATTTCCATGTTGTTTCCAGTTGCAGCTTTGCCCAGATCCTTCCTCTCGTCCTACAAGGGAAGCTGGATTTCTATCTGGATTAAAAAGAAAAAAAGAAACAGACCAAAAAAACAGCACATATAAGAGAATAAAAGCAACCTGCTAAGCAACTTGTAACCTGTCTCTAAAAGTCCACTCAATGGAATTATAAGTCCATGTAGAAAAGGTTTAATTCTTGTGGTGAAAAGTCAGGTGTTTCTTCACTCTAGTGAGAGTTCAATGGATGGCCACTGGTACTGAATGATCCAATAAACGACAACAGCATCAGCATGTCCCAACAGTGGACATCCTCTCATGTTTCCTGTGCCCTGTAGTGTGCTCTCTCCTGAACAATGCCCTCCAGAGGGACTAATGAGGCCGGGATTGAGCGATCATCTTGAGTCTGGCCTGGTCGATGACGTCCAGCAGGTTTTTGGCGTCCACAGCGAGGGCGTGTGCGGCGGTCAGCATCTGTTTTTTGTAGTCCTGCTGCAGGCTGGTGAGCATGTACTGCTGCGCGAGCTTCATTTTATTGATTAACTCAGCCAGGTCGGAGTTCAGAAGCTTCTGAGCCATCTCGATCTAAACAAGAAGAAACGTCATTCAGTCACCGTAGCAAGACAGTGGTATCACCTTACAGTGAAAGTGTTTACATGCACCTAATAATCCAATAACTGTCAGTAATACAATCAACAAGTATACATGCACTTGAATAATCAGATAATGGGAAACCCTCCGGGTTTACGTGACTCAGGCAATAATCAGATTTCTGCTTTGCATCAGTCAAAAATCTCACAGACATATGTGACGTAAACAATAATATAAAATATTCATATTCTTCATTTTTACTAGGATTTTATAGTATTTACTGCATTTCAGTCTCCAATAACCATTTCCCTTTCTTGTTGCCAGATCCCAATCCCCAAAGGTAAATAAAAAAGAACATAAATAAAGGCTTTGTTTATGAGAATAAGAGGACCTGGCAGTTATGCAGGTTACTCTTGCGTGCATGCGCAGACAGAGAAAACTGATTTCTTAATCTGAATTCTAGATCAGAGTATGCTGTTTACACCACTACTTCCAATAATCTGCAGAAGTCCGACTATGTTCGGATTATTAAATGCATGTAAACACACTTATTGGAACACTGTGTTTAAGACTTGGTTCAATTCCATGGCTAAAAACTACACACTTTAGGGCATTTCAATAAGCCATCATACACAAAGGAATGGTGTGGCTGCATGTTTTTGGTTGGTTGGTATTTTAACCAAGCAAGCGCTACACCAAGAACAATAGATTAAGTAAATGAAATCAGGTGTAGATCATGTTTGGGTTGCATACAACCTGCAACAACACTAGCCCACTGGATAATGTTGCCTTTTTGAAAATACGAACCAGTGAAACTAGTTTGAAGGTTTTTTTTTGGTTCATGTAACACCCTGCTATTGAAAAATAGTCCTAGGTTTTTGATAACCGTTATCTTGTAAATGCACCATCTATTTGTTTTTAAAAGTAAATTGAGCAGGAATTTCCTGGGGGAGAAACTCTGCTAACTGAACATGTAAACATTAATTAATCCCCTAACGCACTATAGCGATTGATGATTGTGAAAATAAAAGATGGAGATGCTGTTCAGAATGGCCTTTACCTCTACCTACACCCCCCAAGTTCTTTTCATTAAAAACAGTACAAATGTGCACATGCACCCCTGAAAACACCTGATAAACAATGCCCTGCTTGTTAAAGAAGCAATGCCTCAGCAATAACAGGTAAACAGCAAGGTCAACTAGGAAGTCCCCTTTTGGTTAGATTACGTTGATATCATTTTGTTATTTTGACAAAAAACAGGGACCAGATAGATACATTACCATAAAAAAATAAAAACAGGCTCTTGTTTATAGAACATTCATTATCCAAACCATTTTCAGGAATAAGGTACATTCAAGGTTGTGGTTCAACTTGTACAGAAAACGTTGCTTAATCAATACAATATGAAGACAATTCATCAGTTTTTGCTTTGGATTGTGGAAAATTCCATTCTCGTAAAAGTAATATTAATGTTTAGATGGATGAGTACTACTCGCCTCTCTGTGTGTGCTAGCTGGTAAGATGGGTATGGTCTCATCCACGGTGGCTAACAGTGTTCTCAGAGCCAGCCCGACCTCCTACAACCACAATCAACAAATATATGTACTAACACCATAATCTTCATTTGAAAGCATTTATACGATTGTAAGAAATCTTACCTTCACCATGGGCACATATTCCTCAGGAGAGGCAGGCTGGATTTTACTGGACATCTCAATGACAGCCTTCACCAGTCCAGTCACGTTCTCATACACTTTATCGTTGGAGCGGTCCAGGTTGGCTGTGGGTGGTGGACTGATCTCTTGTGGCTGGATCTTAGGAATCAGGAACAGTGAAGAATTCCAATCAGATCCTGCATAAACTAATAATGTTGCTATGCTGACGGTAGGGGGCGCAAATAATTCAGGAGCAACAATGGAACTTCCAATCAGTGCCGCAATTATAACACTAGATGGCAGGATTTTACAAACCAATTGGCAATGTCTTCTTAAGTTTTGCAAAAACACTACGAGGTTATCACTATTACTTAATTTTTAATTGTTGAATTAGAGGTAAAGATGGCAGGAAGTTGATCAAATCTGGTAAAGGCTGTGATAATGGGGACTACAAGTTTGATCAAAATGCCTAAATAGTGCATTTCCCTTGTAAGCTAAGGTAATCAACATTTGTATTTATTTATAAAAAATATTGCAATAATTTTATGATTAAATGAGGATTTGAAAGAGTGCTTACACCTTGTTTCTAACAGGGAGCAACAGCGGTGTAGACTGTTTGAATTTTGAATTGATTGTTTTATGTTTAAATGTAATATATGCTATTTTGGCACTTTAACGCTGTACAATAAATTAAAAGTCTGTGATAAAACCACTTAAGAACCCGGAACCAAACAATATACAGTGCCTACAGAAAATCATTATAGTTATCAGCAATCAGCTTTACCAACCTGGACTGGGGAAGGTTCCAAGTTTTGTTAAATTTCAATGGACTTCTCAATTCCATTGACAGATTTTCGAACTGACCATTGACTTGGACATTCAAGGAATGCCTATCCTTAAACCACTGTGTTGTTTTAAGGTGGTATGTTTAGGGTTATTTTTATGCTGAAAAACTGGAAGGTGGAAACCACCTTGTTCAACATCAACTATCTATCAAAAGACAAGTCAACATTAGGCAACATTTTAGTCAACATTACTGAAAACCCCCTCTACAACATAATGTTACTACCACCATGCTTCATAATAGGTATTATTGATAAAAGTGTATTTTATGTGGTATGTTGTATTTGGTTTAAGCCAAGTACATTCTTTGGATTTCAGTCTATCAGGTGTTTATATGCAAAAAAAATCTCTCTCCTTGTCATCCTGCCATACAGTGGTGGTCCCCATACTGAGTGTGTGTAGATGAGTAGATGAGAAGTGAGATTCCTGTCATACACAGATAAATCAATCTTAGCCATAAAGTCAAGTATGTATTTGCAACTGGTCTCTGTATCAGCCCTGCTTAATATCCTCCAATAATGGGCATACAATATGGAGGGCTGGTGTTGATATGCATGGTGTTGGTGGTGCCATCTACTATCAACTTCTTAATAATGCTCTGAATAGTATGCTCTGAATATAATGCTCTGAATAGTACTCTAAGAAATAGTAGAATTATCTGATATGGTAAAAAACATTATCATGTGCTAGATGTCAGATGGGCTAACCAGCCTGATCTCGAATGTGAGACAAGCATTTATAGAAATCACAAGTATTTTATAAATTAAGTTTTATTAGTTGTTTAATTTATTTCCACTTTGATGTTGATTGTGATAAATAATTAATAATATATTTTCATTTGAGGTATCACGTGACCAAAGGTGAGGATTGTTTCCTGGGTATAACGTTTTTCTAGAGGCACTGTAATGAGGGTATAGCAAATAGAATCCCAAACCTGTGTCTTAAAAAATAAAAAAAGCATTCGATGATACAGAAACATGCACATACATGAAACGTTTAAGGTTCTGTAAGCAACACAAAGCCTTTCTATTGTAAAGGTACAATAAGTAACAATGAAAATTAATGTGTAATTCAGCTTAAATACTGTATAGCATTAATCAATTTCCAAACCTCAGACTCCAATACACCATAATCTCACATGGCTATATAGCACTGCACAGCTTACAACTTTAATCAGTGCACCAGCTCATCCAATACCGCGCTTTACTAAGCTCCTACTTATTGTACCTTTAATTTTCGTCTAAGGTTAGAATGGTAACTAGAATGAACTGCAGTCCCACATGTCAAAGCAACATGCAGACAGGTGTGAGATCTGTACCCGCTAGTGGCCAGACTATAACTGACACATGCGTATATAACCGACAGACAATTCCTTACCCTCCAGGGCTATGTGCAGCAAAAAGCAGGCGAGCGTGAGGGGGTGAGAGATGCAGGGAAACAGAACAGGAACAAATTTATTGATGCCAAAAAGGAAAATAAGTACATGCAAACACTCAAGCATTATAAAAAACGTAGCACACTGCAGAACTTGGGGATTAGGCTGATTAACAGGGATAGTCAACGTTCATAGTCAGTGACACGTTCTAAATTGGAATCACTTATGTTTGTTTTTGGAAGTATAACAATTTTAGTAAACTGTAAACTCTGTTTTTGAGCTGCTTATGTGCTTCACCTCCCACTCAAACATCCTTAAACGTCCTGTAGGTTTCTATACAGACGCAACCAAAAGTACACATCTTACCTCTACTCATAAAAAGCTGAACTGTACAAGTGCTAGCTAAAATAAATACGTGGTTTGCACCCAAGTGTGGGTTTGGCAGGGCATGAGGTCTATGTGGTCAAGGTCAGTATCTGCACTGGTGCAAGAAAACTGTTTTCATCAACCCTGTTATACTGTAACTGGGTAAAAATGGCCTTCCCCAGTGACGGAAACCACATTGGACTCTCTCTTTATCCAGTTTGCTTATGAACTCACATCTCTTTGTTTTTGTGTGCATGCGTTTATGTGTGTTTCTATTCCTCCTGCATTGGCGAGAGAGAATTTCCCCTTTTCTGCTGATGAGTAGCAACTCAAGCTGCTTGGCTGAGGAAAGCAGGGAAATTCTGACATGTTTTCAGAACACGTCTCACTTTTCCATCTGCTCGGCACAGCAAATGCATTCTTAAATTTAAACGGTTACTCGCTAGATCTTCACATTAAACAGGCAAAAGAACATGATGCAAAAATAAGGAGAAGAACCAAAGCGCATGCTTCACACAGAGAGTGATTACGAAGTGTGTTTACTTTAAAAGCATCCAGACTCAGGAGAGAGGGCTTTGCGTGCATTAGACTTGGCTGATGATTGCGAGGCCCAAGCTTGTAAGCAATGCTAAAGCTTCTGTACCTTGATTCCCTCGTTGTAGCTGTCCACTGGGTTTATGCTTGCTGTGCTGCCCAGGTGGCTTGGAGCTCCAGGGCGAGGAGGTTTCTTAGGAGGTGGTCCAGGGTCTGTAAAGTAAAGAAGTAAATGCGAACTGTAATAGTGCAGACATATAAGAAACTAAGAACTAAGAAATATGATCATATTACTCCTGTTTTACTTCATTGGCCTCCTGTTAAATCCCGCATTGAGTATAAACTTCTATTATCAACATATAAAGCTCTAAATGGTCTCGCTCCAGAATATCTTACTCAGCTGTTAGTACATTATAATCCACTTCGCCAGCATCGATCAAGTGCTACAGGTTACCTACAAGTTCCTAGAATAATGAAAGTTACAGCGGAAGGAAGAGCTTTTTCCTTCTAAGCCCCCAAATTATGGAACAGTCTTCCAGCAAATGTTCGCAACTCAGACACAGTTTCAATGTTTAAATCTAGGCTCAAGACTTATTTGTTTAGTCATGCATTTAGTCTGTAGTTCTGGTTCCAGTTTTAGTCCTTCACATGTTAATAGCAACAAAGCGCATTTCTAATTAATTTCCTCTTTTTCGAGGTTCTCGCTCCAACGGTGACCCTGCTATGGGAGATAATATCAGACAGAACGATCAGCCATGCCAAAGATTCTCTCTCTCCCATCTCTTCATAGACTTAATACATTTAAATGTTTTATATATAATGTTAATTATGTTTATTACCCAAAAAAGGATGGGTTTCCCTTCTGAGTCTGGTTCCTCTCAACGTTTCTTCCTCTTAATCTCAGGGAATTTTTCCTTGCTCATTCATTCATTGGCTTGCTCATTAGGGAATTCATTTTGTGACACTTGTTTATATATCAAGGTAAAGCTGCTTTCTGTCTATTGTAAAAGGAGCTATACAAGTAAAATTAAATATATTTGTTTGTTTTATTTAACAACTCCATCATCAGTGGCCATTTTAGTAAAACACACAAAGTTAACTAAGAACATGCCATGAATAAGGTACCAAAACATCCTCCAAGAGCAATTTGGAGATGAACAATGCTTCCTTACAGCATGATGGAGCATCATGTCACAAGGCAAAAGAGACAACCAAGTGGCTCGGTGGGCCAAACATTGACATTTTGGGTCCATGGCCAGAAAACTCCCCAGATCTCGATCGATCTCAATTAAAAACTTGTAATCAATCCTCAAAAAGAGGGTGGACAAGCAAAAACCCAGAAACTGTGATCAACTCCAAACGCAGATTAGGCAAGAATAGGTTGCCATCATTCATGATTTTGCCCCAAAGCAAATATTTGATATCCAGCATGCTAAGGCAAATTGCAGAAATCCTAAAGGAGAAGGGTAAACACTTTAAATATTTAAAATATTTGCTTATGGTTCTAAAAATACTGTGGCAGCAAACTTTGTGAAAACCAGGATTTGTGCCATTCTCAAAATTTTCTCAAAACAGGGAAGGCATGCAGACTCCACACACAATGGACTCAGGCTGCTCCGTCCTGGGACTGAACCTAGGACATTCCTGTTGAATGGCGACAGTGCTACCCAGAGAGCCACTGTGCTGCCGTTCAGACATATATCTCCAGAAACATTACCATGAAGTTGGTCTCCCGTTGCGGCTATAACAGCTTCAATTCTTCTGGGAATGCCTTCTACAAAATCTGTGTCTGTGGTAATGTTTGCCCATTTAACCAAAAGAGCATTTGCGAGGTCAGACACTGATGGTAAACAAGCAGGCCTGGCTTGCAATCTCTGTGCCAATTTATCCCTAAGGTGATTAATGGGGGTCGAAGTCAGGGCTCTGTGCCACACCAAACTCACCCAGCCATGCCTTTATCAACCTTCTGTTGTGCACTGGTGCACAGTCATGCTTGAACAGAAAAGTGCCATCAACAATCTGTCCCCACAAAGGTGAATTGTCCAAAATCCCTTGGTATACTAAAGTATTACGATTCCCTTCACTGAAACTAAGCAGATGAAGTCCTGAAAAACAACCCCATGGCATCTTTTCTCCCCAACCAAACTTCACAGTTGGCAGGTAATACAGTCAGGCAGGTAACACTCTTCTGGCGACCTGCCTGCACAGAGCCTTAAGTTAATGCCTTAGATTTAGAATGGGATGGCATTTAAACATTCATAAAACAATGAAGCAAATTTTACTTAATTAGCGCACAGATAAAATGAGGAAAGTCCAATAATTAACCAAAGAGAATTAAATCTGATTATTGTTTTTCTTTTTTAACAAAACCACAAATGCATCAGTTATTGGTACCCCTGCATTTAAAACTGTAACAAACTTGCACTTTGACAATAAACAGCACTTAAGTCTTGTCCTATAACATCTTATAAGGTTGGATAATCCAAAACAGGATCTGTTCTGATTTGGGATCATTCCACTTCACATAATCTCTTCAGATCATCCAGGGGTCCTGTGACATTTTGTGTTGGCTGGGACATGTTTTCATAACTGTCCTGCTGGAATTTCCTCTGACAATGATTTTTTGTTTTTCGGGTTGGTAACTACTTACTTTTTGCAGACATTCCAGACTTATATAGGTCAACACAGTTTTCTTTTTCACTGTTTTTTTCCCTCTTGTCTCTCCATGTGTGAATTTGACCTCTGTTTCAGCTCATATATAAAAGTCTGTGAAACAGGAAGTCGATGGATTATGGCCTGAAATCCCTTAGATAAAAATAAACTTAAAGTAAAACAAAAAAAAAGGCTTCAGTTACATTTAGTTTTTTATGTATGTCTAGGGCGTCAGGAACTGCAGAACATGTGGTTTTTCTGTTAATAATTATTTATCATAAGGGGGTAATTTCACCTTCTGCATTAGACACTGCTTTTGGAGAACACAGCATTGTAGTTATTAGATAATTAAGTGCACGGAATTGCAAATCTTTAGACCAGAGAGATTCATGTAGCCTCAACACCCTCTCCCCAAAAAAATGAAAATGCTTAAATCGGTGTGTTCAATAAAGATCGCCTTCACCTTGACCGACCAGTTTGGCAGACGCCTTGTAGACGTCGCTGGTTTAGATTTTGAGTGACCTAACGACCCAACACGCATTCCTTTCAACTGTGGTAGGAAGCCAGAGTACCCAGAGTAAACCTCTGAAGAAACAGGGAGGACAGAAGGGACTCAGTCCGCTCCACCCTGAGATTGAACCTGGGACATTCTTGCTGTGAGGCAGCGGTGCTACCCACCGAGCTGTCCTCAATAAAGGTAATACAATTAATTAACAGTACAATGCAAAATACAAGTACTGGTGTCATACAAGTTTAGGCTAAATTGGTTGTCTATTATTATGGTTTGGAAGAATATCAGACCAAACAATGCATGAGTCACCAAACTAGGTACTTAACATAACTATAACTTAATAAACCTATAACAAGAAAACCATATTATAAGAGTTGCACGTCTTTATGCAAGGGACCTTTTACCAAACAACAAATGTACACCGTTTTCCTAACTGAGCACGTTTCAAGACATTTTAGGTTGGAAGTTTCTTAAAAGTCCCGAAACAGCTTGAAGGGCTAATCAGAAATGCAGACTTCTGCAGTTTGAGGAAAATGATGCCAGTAATAAAAATGACAGTGGGCATGTTGAGGCCCTTACCTGCTTTGCCCACAGGTTGGTATATGTGCTGGTTTCCCGTCTGTAAGAAAATAGAATCAAAAACAAGTCTTTAGAGGCTTGCTCACTGTCTGCAACTCATTCGTCATGTTTTTCCTGCATGTAGGATGACTGCAACCGACCACAGCTCTAAGGGGATGTGGGTGCTTTGTGGGAAAGCATGTATAATTCAACCCCTCAGGCACTTGTGTGCAAGAATTTGCACATTTCCAAAAGCTGTTTCTATCAAACATATTTAAGCTCTTTCTTTGCCTGGCTTGCATACCAGTGCTGATCTATTTAGACAGTTCTGTAATTACTTGAAGAAAATGTGTCTGGTTTGCGGGTGCCTGTCCTGTCCTGTGTGAGTCTGGATGTGAAGATCCAAGGAGAGATCATGGCATGTTAAACAGCAACCTATCGCTGTCACTAATGTTGCTGCACTACTTCTTATACACGCGTTATCTATTATATAATTGAGCACCATTCTAAATATGACTCGAGACACAGGCTTCCAAAATGGAATGAAACCACTGTACAGAGACTGGGGTTTACATTTCAGATAGAAGATACAGGCTAAACATGAGTGGGTGTGTGTCCTCTAGTTGACTCCTAGGATAAAAAAAACACATGCAGAAAGTTGTGGGAACTCACTATTCCCTGAAGAGCACCATCCTCCCGCTCGATACTGCCCCTCGAGTTCCTGGACTCCGGCTTCTAAACACACGCCACCAAAAACAAAACACACAATTAGATGAAACACGCCAATTTATAACTGGTGTGCTTTAAATGGAACCTTTCACATCACAATAGTACATGCACAAATCCTGTTCTTTTGTGTAGCCTGAAATGTAGCACTATGCACAGTGCATACCTAAATCACCACAAACTTGCCTCAAACTGTGTTGACTTGCAGATGTGGTTTCTGAGACTGTATGACACCCTGTTATCTATAAAAATGGATCTTGTACAGCTAAAACAGCAGCAACAGCCGCCCTGAAGCTATATGCACATTTCTTACTTAACACTAGGTTTAGAATCACTTTTAACATGCTCTTATGGAACAGCACCTACCATAATAAAATAAAGTATGCACCATACGAGATGCTAAGCGTGATAAACTCTCATCTCTTCTGACTTCATTCCCGGTATCAGATAAGGTAAAACAAACCAGCATCACTCATCATAACACAGTCACATGACCTAGCCAGGCAATCCAAAAACCTTGTTAAAATGTTACAAGCAAACCAGCCCTGGATAAGAAATCCAGAGCTGAGCTAACAATGACCTTAAAGATAAAGAGAGAAAGCATCTCTGGATGTACCGGTTTTCCAAAGCAGGATTTGAAAAGGTGCATCCTCGGAGCAGAGTGTGTCCTCAGCACGGCGAGGAGAGAGTGAGGTGAGAGGCGTTCCATCAGCAGTGAGAGCTGGCTTTCTGCTGGAGCGCAGCTTTAACTGCCTGATTGCTGAACGCAGACAAAACGCACAGCCAACTGACACCCTCCCACTCTTTCCCTCTTTGCACTTTTCTTCAACTTTTTATCTGCCCACTCTGGCTTCTCTCCACTCTCCTTCACTACCATTCACTGCTTTTAAATGAACTCATCTTCAGATTCACAAGCCCTATTTATGACCAAACTTGACATGAAGTATACTGTAGAACCAACTTCCATATTTTATCATGAGCTTTTGGAGAATCCTTTTCAACAGAGCTCCTTTTGAGGGTCTCATCCCAGGAAAATGCAACGTTCAAATCTGAATATCTAAATTTGTCTCCAAATATTTGAGTGTCAGAACCACAGGGATTTTCCAATGTTTCCTAGATGCCCTGCAGTCGAATTAATCCATTGCTTAGGAACATCGATTTAAACCAGGACAACTGGCATTGCCAACGTTCAGGCATTTTCCACTGTAGAATTAACTCTAAGTGAGAACAACTATTATGTCACATTGGACTGTCATTTCTTTGTCAACTCAGAGCCAAGTGCTCCACACGATAATCATCTTAGATGATTTATTGACAAAAACAGCTCTGAACACCCAACAGAAGCCAGTATTTTATCCAGTAACAGCATGAACCATATGTTGCTTTAGACTGCGTGGTTTAAATGGAAGACTTGCACTTGCTTCCATGACAGTAGCAGGGAGTCTAGAGAGCTGTCTGATCCCTAACGCCACACACACTGGGGATTTATGACTTTGTTTTTCAAATCAGGCCTTTTTTTAACACACATCCCATCACTGCCTGTTCCATGGTTATTATTTTCTTTGAATAAAAACAGAGAGCTGAATCATTCTAGTGTTACAATGTAATTTAAGCTGCTTTGGCAGACGAGTAGTAAAAGAGTAAAGCTGAATATGGAGAGAAATATGGGTGAATAAGAAAGAGTTCGAGAATGCTCGAATCACATGCAATACAAATCACAAACAGAACCGCAGCATTAGGGGAGTGGATTGAGGCATAGATAAGCAGGCTGCATACACAGAATAACAAAGGAACAGGTATACCAATCTGATGCTAAGTATCAGAATCAGGTTTGGTATTGTCCTAAAATCCTGGATTTTCTTTTAAACACAGACACATTTTAAAGAATCGATTGCAGAATATGACATGGAATTGATCGTCCAGATTAACTTCCAGCACTACCACCATGCCTTGGTTACAGAGCTGTTTTAATTATTCTGGAATATTTCAGCACTCAGAGCACTAAAATAAAAAAAAATAAAAGATCTAATTTGAAAATCCCTAGATAAAGGTAAATTATGTAAGTAAAACAGGGTGTTTAGGTTAATAAAAGTAGTTTGGTTTATTATTTATTTACTGACCTGGTTTTGCTGTAATTTGATATACTTTTGGTGTTTATTTAGTTAGCATCTAGGCCACCCATGGAGGATGGGT
>JAUZSU010132938.1:0-15178 GCA_034780255.1 Parotocinclus maculicauda
CGTTTAATCAGACCAGCCGGTTATTAGGACCAAAACGATCGTGTCCCGATGTGGTCCCATTAACCGGAATCGACTGTGTTAGTTTTATTTTAGACTGAAAAGGAGTCTGTGGGACTGAGGTAGTCTAGCGGTTAAGGTACTGGCCTCTGGACCAAAAGGTCTAGGGTTGAAGTCCCACCTTTGCCAAGCTTCCACAGTTGGGCCGTTGAGCAAGGCCCTTAACCCACAATTGCTTGGATTGTGAGATTGTGTAAATTGTAAGTCACTCTGGATAAGGGCGTCTGCTAAATGTTGAAAATGTAAATGTAAATGAGTCTGAGTATAATAGTGGTATTATTTCCTTAACTGTCTTCTGTACTGTGGTGGAGGTGCTAGTGTGTTTCTTCACACTGTGGTCTGTGGTGGGATTGACTGGCTTCCATACATATCTGATCTCCCTCAACCAGACCACCAATGAAGATGTGAGTGTCCAATACTGAATATGTATAAGTGTGTGAGTCAGATATTGATTCCTGCTCAATGTCACATGACTGAAAAGATCAGTCTTGCCGAATTGTTCTATTGGAGGAGATTAAATTAGTCACCTTGGCAACAGTGCTGTCACAGTAAAGGTTGTGGAGCAAGAAATCTATTGGTTCCTACTTGCACACAACCCCACTGGTTAGACAAAGGTGATTTATTTAGTATTTACCACAATCCTACCACCCCATTACCCATTAAGCTCTGTTGATACTTATGCAGTGAGAGAAGGAGAGAGGTATAGGGGACAGTGTCATACATTTTTGCAACCTTAAGTCAGTGTATTATTTGCATGATCTTGTTAATAATAGATTTATCATTTATGCTGTCACTGGCAGAGTTGGTACCCTCTGGATGCTGAGGGTCCCTTTAAGCCTAAAGCCTGTGCAACTTACACTCCCTTCCAAAAGTATTGGAACAGTGGGGCCAATTCTTGAATTTTTGCTGTAGACTTAAAACATTTGGGTTTGACATTCAAATATGAATATAAGACAAAATATTAACATTTCGGCCTTCATTTCCAAGTATTTGATACGCAGTTCAGAAGGTAGCACTTTTTGTCTGAATCCACCCATTTTTCTTGTGAGCAAAAGTATAGGAGCATGTGACTATGAGGTGTGTTTTGTTGCCCAAGTGTGTCCTGTTACATTGATTATTCAGACAATAAATAGCGCTGAATGTCTATGTTCAGTTTCAGAGTTTGGTTTTTCCTGTGCAGACTGCGCATTTATTGTTAAAGGAGTAACCAATATAAAAAGAGCTATCAATGGGTGAAAAAGAAGCAATTGTGAAATAGATAGAAAATCACACTTGTGTACTAAGTAACATATATTGAACAGGTAGACCTAGGTAAACCACAGCATTTGAAAACAGAAACATTATGCGACTAAATATTATTATGCAACTAAATATAATATAAAGCTAATATTCACATCTATCTTAAGTTGATCTGTTCTAATACTTTTGCTCACAAGAGAACTGGGTGGGTTTAGACAAAAGGTGCTATCTTCTGAGCTGTGTATTAGATCCTGATTTTAAATACCTGGAAATAAAAGCTGTGATGTTGATCTTTTGTCTCATATTCATCTTTTAAAGTCAAACGCAAATGCTTTCAGTCTACAGCAGTAATAAAAGTATTGGCCTCACTGTTCCATTACTTTTGGAGAGGAGTATATTTTATATTACTTGTCACCCAGTGACAGGCAGCTTTGTCATAATAAATACTAGATAATAAATAAATATAATAAATGCAAATAATCCTATATTAAGCCACATTAAGCAGAGGTTGTTAAGGCTCCATCTTGACCATACTAAATCTCTGTACAAGAAAGATGGAAGCCATTTTGCTAGTATCAGACCTGGCAAAATATGCAACTTTAATTCTACATTCTTTGGCAAAAATAGGCATCCTCTTGTCATCATGTATTGTGCATCATTATTTCTTGTCCTTGACCCTTGTCACAGTCACACACTTGTACTTGCCCATTTTTCTGCTTGTTTACTTGTTGCCTAGCATCCTACCCACCGTCAATCTCTGGATATCAAGTTTCAGTCAGATAATTAGCCAAACCCTTCAAACCCTTCCATTCTATATACAGCTTCTATACAGATTCTATAGGAAAGCAGGTTCACCTAAAATGACAACAAGCCAAAATGATGTAATGCCACAATAGGGTGTGTTTTCCGCAACTGGTGTTGGTGAACTGATGTGATTATTTCTTCCAAGCCTGAGCAAGTTGTGTAGTGGAAATATAAGTTATTTTGCAACAAAAGATAATGCACCAGCACACACACCAAGGACAACAATGTTGTGAGCGGTATATAATAAACCACATGCACTAAATGAACATCTGTTCAACATGTATTGGTTAAAGTATCTTTAGATACCACAAATCATGAAAATAATATTTAGTAAAATACAAGCTCCAACAATGGTGAATAGTTTATGCATTTTTAATCTGGATTTAAGATTAGGGGTGACATCAAATTTACCAAATTAAACACAGTTAGTCCAAGGATTAACAGGAACCTTTGCAAAGATAAGTGGTTAGTGTGGACTATGATTTTTGGTCATTTTTTTGTTCTTAAAAATGGATTTGCTCAGATTTGGTGCTCATAATTTATGATGTTCCACTAGAAAAGTGATTTTCAAAACTATAAATATTGCATTAAGCATCACCGTCTACTTTAGCAGTAGTTATTGTCTATGATAGCACAAGCGTGTCTCATATGGTAGATAGATGTTGGTCAAAAAACTGCTGGAATATTCCCGACTAAGCTGAAACAGTACTTCTGATGAGACACCTTTTCTATTGAAATGACAAGGCAGTAGGTACTTTGCATCTGATAGTACACACTGAGCTAATAGTTATAGTCTGCGTGGGCTTATGGTCAAGTAATGTAACAATTAAATTGTGAAGGTTTTATGTCTGTGCTGCATAGATAAAGGGCTCTTGGTCGGGGAAGAATCGCATCCAAAACCCGTATAGTCACAAGAACTTCATCAAAAACTGCTGTGAGGTACTTTGTGGTCCCACTTATCCCAGGTATGACCATTTTTCACCTTTAACATTGAACTTAATATTGAAATTATTGTAAATACATGTAATTTTCTATTCTTTTTCTGGCTGCCACTGTGGAATTCTCTTTCCCTCCCTCTCTTTCTCTCTCTCTCTCACGCTCTCTCTTTGTCTGTAGTGTGTTGGATAGAAGAGGGCTGATGCCTGAAGAAGCATCTGTCTCTATCCCATCTGATACTCCTGGTGCCATACCCTCACTAAGCAACCCACTTTCTCCCAACACAGTAAGACACATAACAAGTACTGGTGTGCAACCCCAAATCAGAAATAAAGTTGGGTAGTATAAAAAAAGAGTAAAAAAAACAACACACCAATTTGATCCGATCACGGTATGGGATTGTATCAGTGCCCTTGGCAAAAGTAATTTGCACTTCTGATTTTAGAGCAACATATGCAAAACCACATGGTGCATACATTGCAAAGGCTGTAGTCCTGATCTGCCCCCAGTAAAGAATTTGTGGAGAATTCTGAAACAAAAAATGTATGGGTGAATAGTAGGGGTGAAACAATACACAAATTTCACAATATGATACATATTGCTGTTTTTGATCCACGATACGATGCATTTTCGAAACAACATGGAGAAAGAAAATGACATATACAAAAATATATACAAAAGAACCATAGAAAGTATGATAAATTGAGTACATATGGAAACTGAACTTGCTTCAGCCAGTTTATTTACAATTTGATCCTGTGTTTCCTTATAAAGTGCCACTATTTCTTTCTGGGTAAAATGAGTGCGAGATGGAATTTTATAACGAGGCCCAATTACCAGCAAATAGCGGAATCCATGATCGTCTACAACAGAGTAGGGCTGCAAATCCAAAGCTATAAACTTCCCTATGGCGCGAGTAATTTGCTTTACCCGTTTACTATCGGCACTTAGCGGCTGCTTAAATGCTGTGACTCTTTGCGCCGGTAAGTGACACGTTTGAATGGTGTTTGCATATTGGAAGTATTAGCACCGATGTTTGATACTCGCGTTGAGCAAGTTTACACAGTTACTGTTTTGTTCACTATTCTTTTACCCGTCATTGTTGTGACTGACTGGAAAACCAAAATATTCCCACACAGGAGATGGATGTGAGGGTGATTTTTAGTTGTTTCAGTTTAGTCTTGCTCTCTCCGTTAGCCATTTCACAGTCAGCTAATCGTCCAGCAGGCTAACCAAAACAACAGAATGTTGTTTTTCCCCCAGTAGCACGAAACACTGCTTGGGCGTCATCATAGTAACACACCTGTTATACACCGTGTCACTAGATGTCATATGAAACTACAATACGCCTCAGAACTGCAACTCTGTAGCGCTGGTTAAGAAAACGGCGCAGCAAATAATAAAAAAAAAAATTCTTAACGTATTCGATTCACACCCCTGTATCTAAAAAAAAAAAAAGAATATTACTATGTGTATTGTGACACCCCTTTTGTTTGTGTGTGTGTAGATATGTGTGTGTGCGTGTGTGCGTGCGTGCGCGTGTGTATATACGTGTGCGTGCGTGTGCGTGCGTGTGCGTGCGTGTGCGTGCGCGTGCGTGCGCGTGTGTGCGTGTGCGTGCGCGTGCGCGTGTGTGCGTGTGCGTGTGCGTGTGCGCGTGTGCGTGCGCGCGTGTGTATATACGTGTGTGTGTGTGTGTGTGTATGTGTGTGTGTATGTATATGTGAGTGGTTGTGTATGTATATGTGTGTGGGCGTGTGTGCGTGTATATGCGTGTGTGTGCGTGTGCATGTGTATGCACTGCGATGCACTGCGATGAACTGGCGCCCTGTCCATTCCTGCCTTGGTGAGATGAGAGTACAGTATACAAATTATAGTCTTTACATGTTTTATTACTAAAAAAAATGTCAGAAATCTCTCATGAACCATCTTCCACACAAACAGTAAATGAATCATAGGCATTGAAGTAACAAGGATTAACACAACATGCTGCTCATGGTATGATTTATGGTTTCAGCCAACGCATTAAAAATGTGCAGAACTAACTAGAATCTATTGGGTGGGGGTTTGGAGTGAACTTTATTGGAATTATATTCAATATAATATCCTTTCCAATATAATATCCTTTCAGACAGAGACATTTGGAAGTAAATCAAATTTTATGATGTTGCTGATGGTGCTGTTTGTCCATCAAAGCCTTGGCAGTCTTTTTTTCTGTGTGTAGTAGTGCTGCTTGTGCTCACATCTTATCACGGTTGTGGTTGCAGTGTAAACCTTTCAGAAAAACTCAAATTGGCTTTTTATTTATAAACAAACATAAAACAATAGCTAGATGCTTCATCAATCTAATTGGCACTTGTAAGCTGAACATTTGAGGTCCTTCCATGACTCAGCCAGGGAGTTCGATTTAAATGTTCATATTTGCAATTGTTCATAGACATAATGTCAACATGAATTCACTCATTCTCTTTTCATAGCCACCAAGTCCAGTTTAGGGTTGTGAGGCCACTCTCACACACTCATATTGGGACAAGTTTAAGACACATGTTGAGGCCATGTCTTTGGAATGTAGGAGGATCACTCACAGACACGGGGTGAAGCTCCACTCAGACTGGGACTCAAACCTGTCTGAAGCCATGAGATGACTGCCCTGCCCACTGCACCACTGTGTCACCTACAACGCTAATTGGGGACTTAAAATGAGAATGCTGATGACTACATTGTACTACAGATCATTTTGGTACTAGACACTAGTTTCAGGGCCTTATTTTGGCAGCAGTGACACAGTCACATAATTCTTCAGTTGTCTCTACAAACTCAATCTTAGTCTTGAAAACAGAGCAAACACCAAATTCTCTTAGGCACACAACAGGGTATTGATTTCTTTTTCAGTGCAGCCACATATTTATATTGCTTATACATAATTTGTAAGGCATGCAATACATATCCCCACAATGAACAGAAGTGAAACAGAGACAAATTCGACTCAACATGATAAAGAATAAAAGATAATGACATAACTTTATCATGACAGTATCTCTTGTAGCTTGTTATTGTGTCCTTAATTTCAGTAGTTATTCAAACTTTATAGAGGCTTGTAAAAATGGAGGGCTGAATCAGGGTTGCATGATGGACCAATACATTGTGATTACCAATTTAAATTGCATCAGACATCGATAAAGGGTGGCTTGCGTTACTTCGATTGACATTATTTACAATTACAACAGATGCAAGATGTGATTAATCAAAACGCCCACAAGAACACTCACATGAAACTCAGCTGAAACTGCACACAGCACCCACTGCTGATTTGTTAGTGCGCCATTTATCAGACATGGGCCCTGTGCATTATCAGTATCACAATAGCCAATGGCACAATAATGATTTAGAAACAATATGTGGTGCAGTCCTGGTAATTACTTGCCCTGTGTCTGAAGTAATCCCAACACGTAATTCTCCACACTCACAACAGCATCATATAAGGATTGGTTGCTTGGAGCTTTTGTTTGGACCTTTTGCAATGCCGTTTGGGATTTCATGACTGACTGCACTAGATGTATACATGCACTGTACTACAGATTGGGTAAACTATTAAACTTGTCAATTTTATATAAATATGGAGGGATTTCTGACAGGTTGCTTCATTTATGACCTATACAGTACCCTTTTCCAGAAAACAGAAACAAATACTTTTGCGGTTAAATTGAAGAATTACTATTGCATAAGGTAATATGTGTTAATCCAGTACATTGTTTGGATCAGGTGTGGTGGAACACAATTTGAACTGAAATCAGAGATATAGAGGATCTGTAGGAACAGTGGTTATAATAACTCTTTTACAAGGGTTTTTAATAGTTAGTATTTCTACTGTAGTTTCTAATCCAGTACAAACACCCTGAAATGTCCTTTCCTGATTATTTTTAAATATTCAGTGAAACGTGGCTTTAGGTTTATGGAGCTACAGAAATGCTACGTCATACCTTAATTACACACTGTTTGGATCAGCCTTTTTTTTTTAGTTGATGCCCTTGATAGTTACATTATTTCATTATTGATTTCCATTAAAATCACAATCCTGTACACCATGTCTGAATATCTTACTTCCCACGGACTGTATGGCTCTTTATGTGGGCTAATCAAGTGGCCAGATTGTGTATATGAGATCTAGAAATACTCTAGAAATACTGGTTTTGTATATTTGATGCTACTAGATAGAACCCATTTTGCTTAACAACCTTTGTTCTTTTCTGATTGTTTTAATATGCAGTGGGAAAACACCTTTAGAAGAACTAGAGCTTTGCTTCCCTATAAATGCTTCATTACACTCTGTGTTCAGATCAGTCTGTTTACCATGCAAACCGATCACTGATTGCCCATTACATTGATCAGACCTGTACAGTGTTCTTAGATGTGTTACTTCCTATAGAATTGATTCATACTGTTGTGTTCTGATCATAAGATTAGCTCTGTTGAATATTGTCTAAACAGAACTATGAAAGAAGCTAGACTTACAGATCTAGGAATGATAATCACTATGAGTTACGTATTTTGAATGTAGGTTCCACAAGGGGTTTGGTGTCATTAAGTCAATATAGATAGAAGTAATTATACTTAATGATGCCTCTGATGTGTCTGTTGCTGTTGCAAAGAGTATTTGCAACAGAAGGTTCAAACTGAAGTGGCAAACTGAATGGATTTCTGGAGGTCTAACATTCTACAGGTTTGTTTTACATCGCTGTCTAATAGATTCACTTAAGTAGACTAAAATAGGCTCTGTTGGCTCTTTTGTATTAACTGTGGAACTGAATTCTGTAGGAAGGTGGCTTTTTAAAAGACAAAAAAGTGAGCACTGTAAATTACCACAAGCTTAGGAAAAGTTTTATTATGTTGGCCAATATAGACAAAAACAGGATGGGTATCTGAGCCTGGTTCTTCCCAATGCATCTCATGGATTTATTACTATTCTTCGTAATTGCTGGTTGCTTGTTGTGGTCTAAACCCAGTGTTTTATAAAACCACTTTGCGAGATTGTTTATTACATTGTAGGGTTCTGCATATTTCATTTTTGGTTGTAAGATTCTAGATGGAATATCTTTAGCTGCAGGATTCTATATGGGTTATCTTCAGTTTATGGTTCTTTTTGGGTGATGGTTTTATTTGTTGGGTTTTGCATAGATGATTTTTAGTTATAGTATTCATGAAAAGTATTCGGTTTATGGTTCTGCTTGGATCAGGTTTTTATTTGTTGGGTTTTAAATGGATCATGCTCAGTGTAGGGTTCTGTATGGATTGGGTTTTTGTTGGGCTCTAGATTTGTCATGGTTGACTGTAGGATTGGAAATGGGTGTTACTGTTCAGTGCTTGGTACTAAATCGATTTTGTTTAGTTGAAGGGTACATGGCTCGTGTTTAGATGTAGGCTTCTGAAAGAATCACGTTTAGAGGTGGGGTCCTACATACACTGCTCATAAAAATTAAGGGATATTTAATTATGGGATATTTCATTTTTTCACATGATTAAAAATTTAAAACCCAAATTTTGCTCAATTAAATATCCCAAATAAAATATTCCCTGATTATTGTAAACAGTGTATTTTTAAATCACATGAATGGGGTCACGTATTGATTGGACAGCTTTTATTGCAACCGAACTAGCCAAACCTCCACAGCAATGCTGTGTGCTGGACTAAATGCACTTATGTGCTTTCATAATATGTGCTGGGATTTTTACCAGTTGATACCTTACAGAGAATTACAACTTAATTATTTTGTTATGCATGTAGAAGAACGCACGCTACAAGGACACAGCAGTACTGACATTTACGTGACACAGCAGGTACGCACGAGTACACATTCTGTCTTTTGTTAAAGAACTGTACTTAATGCTTTTCTTCCAAAGCCTAATTACATTTGTTTGATAACCTTTAAATCAACTTAGATATCTTAAAACCAGTAGTCTTGTACATGTATTTTTTTTTTCAGTTCTATGGTTAAACATTGATCGTATTCGGTTGTAGGGTACTATAGGTGGATCATGTTTGTTGTAGCTTTCCACAGGGATGTTTAGATGGATTATGGTTTTATATGTAGGTCTCCAGATGGATCACGTTTAGCTTTAGGGCTGTGAATGGATCATGTTCAGCGGTGGGTTCTACATGAATCATGTTTAGTTTTAAGATTCTGGGTGGATCATGTGTAGATCGAGGGTCCTGCGTGGATCACATTCATTGGTGTTTTATGCATGGATCATGTTCAGCTGTAAGGTTCTGCATAGACCTTGTGTAGATGTAAGGTTCTGCATGGACCTTGCTTCGTATGCGGTTCTGGATATATCATGTTTGGTGCAAGGTTCTGCATGTACCAGTTTCAGTTGAAGGGTTTTACATGGGTTCTTTAACAGAGGACAAAGTGCAGCTAGATTAAACCTAAAAGTGTAGTACGGTGTACTGCTGTCTGGAAAGATCAGGGAGAGGGTTGAATTGACACGATTGATTACGTAACAGCCTTGATCTTTTGATTACGTAGAAACTATTGGGGGTGGTGAGCTTGTTCTCTTGTTCGATCTAATGAGTAGAAATGATCATCACGTTCTCTCTGAAGTAAGTGAGCTGTGCATTAGTGAGGCTGAGTCCCGGCGCGACGGCAGCGCATGAATATTATTGTGAGCGTGCTACTTCGGAAGTAGGTCACCGCTTCCACCGTGTCTTGTCAGCTGCTGCTTCTCTCCGTCGTTTCGTACCCTGCCGAGCATCGATCTCATATCTAATAAATAACCCACACTCGGGATCTCTCTGCTCTCCCAATGTGACGCTTTTCATCCGTCAGCCGAAACAAAGTGTGGACTCGGAGGTAAACGAACCATCCTACTGTATTTTACTTCGTTTTTTTTGCGCGGTCGTGTGTCTCTAGCGAGGTGGAAATGCGTCGGTTGGAAGCGATACACATCCTTTAAATCGCTACTCTGTGCTTTTATTGCTGTTTTGTTAACTGCTCGAATTGCTCGTGGACTCGTGAAGCTGCTCGTTTAGCGCTGACGTATCGTCGTGAGATCTTCGAGGTTCGAGTCGCGTTCACTCGCATTTTAAGCTCATTCGAAACACCAAAACGGGATTAATTCGCTCTCTCGCGGGCTTGCCCGATTTACTTTGAGGTGGTTGTGTGGAGCTGAGGCGTTTTGAAAGGGGAATTGTTTTAGTCCGTGTTACGCCCTACGTGATCTGCTCTGTGCACGCTTCTCAGCAGATCCATGAACGTGGGATCTTGCGATTCATTTCGGTATCAGAGCAAAAAAACCACCAGACTGGTTTCCCGACATCGTCTGCTTTCAGTCAGATCCATTCCCCCACACCCGATGAAAAAAAAAAACCCTGCAACGATCCCTATAAATGACTTGAGTTTGAAGTTAATTTCTATTTAGACGCTTGGCTACTTCGGAGCCATGTTCCCACTTCTAAACCAGATCAATTCACTTATCTACTTTATGGACATTTTTTAAATAGACGAACAAAACCATTTCAGTTTTGCATGTAACAAAAGAATCCTTAATGAACCCATTAATTACTGTGAAATTATGGTAGGAAGTTTTGCTCATTTAGAATAAGCCAAGTTTGGGGATTTGAGCTGAATAGCAAATGGCTTTTATAGTCAATAACCTTGAGTTGGTAGAATGTATGGTATTTTATAGATATCCTTGTCCGAACAGTTTACAATTGACCTGGGCAGCTGAATGTTAACAGCATTAATTAAGGGCCCAACAGCATTTGGCAGAACCAGGTTATCAGCTTACAACCTTCTGATCTATAGTGGAGATACTAGCTGAATGTGTGGTAACAACACCTCAGTAATGTGTGTTCTGTTACCATTCTGAGTTTTAAAGTCATGCAAATGCAATGACAACTTCACAACTGTGTCACATCATACATCATACATTCTTAAAGCCTAAAACACAATAGTCAATCATAAATGTATAATGCAATATTATTATCTATTTTTTGGGGTCAATAATAAACCTTATATTTGTATATAGTAATGTTCTGGGTTATCTACTGTATTTGACTTAACACAAATATGTTAAAGTGTGAAGTGTTGTGAGCCAGTGTTTGACATGCTTGTAATCTGTTCATCAAGTGCCCTTTGTGTTCCAAACGTCACAGTGTGCTATATTCTGATACATTTGTGTGTAATATGTAAGTGACCTGAAATGTCTAAAAGCTCCCTGAAGTACAACCATAGATCTCCTCCTTCTAGTTAATTTGTTAGTGTGAGTGAATAAATAGTATGCATGCTACTATATTACTGATGATATTTATAGAAATAATGAATATTTATTTTAGGTAAGGTATAGATTAAGATAAGAATAATCTCAATATTCTATTCTAGGTTAGTAGCTACCTTTAATCATGTATTGTCCTCCAACATTGATGTATCTCACACGTCCTCATGATGATTGCATAAAATTGAATGAGTGAATGAGTAAAATGAACCATCCTTAAATACAGGTGTGATTAAATGCTGCATGTTTCTGTATCATTTGCTTAGATTTTTGCATATATGTGTAATTAATATTTAAATGTAGGTTTTGAAAATAGATGATATCAGGGCTGGAAATACCTACACTCATGATATAGTTATGACATCCATTTGCATTGTCAGCCATACTGATTGTAGTGGCCTCTAGCCAGAACAAAATATAAACCAAGCATGATTTGAACTAAGCAACTACTGTGTACATAGGTCTGCATGCTCCCAGAACAACTGAGTTTGAGCTTTCCTTTTTCCCCTCTGTAGGATCTGCATGGAAGATTGTAATGACCCATGCACGGCAGATGAACTCTTTGTGTAGATATCAAAGTGAATCCAGGGAGCAAGTGAGCTGCCAGATACATGCTAAAACCATGGGCAGAGCCTGGCCGGAGTGCCCTGTACAAGAAACAAAGACCAAGAAGCATTCTTCTAAAAGGAAAAGATCTAGGAAAATAAAGGAGCAAAATGCAGACCAGGATCGAAAGCTATACCCACTTAGAGGCCGGCTAGGAATGAGTGAAGTTGGCACCTTAAACTGCCGTGTGCTACTGACTCGTTTAGAAGAAGGCAACACAGTGAAGAGCAACATGAAAGCTGCATCTAAAAATGAAGGGAAGCAGAAGATGAAGGCGAAGAAGGGAAGGACCAAACATTGCAAGTGTCACAAGAAGTACTGCAAAGCTTGCCAGCACACGCTTGGACCAAAAAGCAACCCCAAAGTTGACAAAACTGCTCTTTACACACAACTTCTCCTGGAACCTCGAAAGCGACGGCTGGCCTCCCTTAATGCAGAAGCTGTTAATAGCCTCTTATTGTTTCGGGCGGATAATCAAATTTCCAAAAAACATCAAAGTTCTCCAAAGGTTGATACTGAACTTACAAAAGGAGAAAGCGACAGTTCAAGAAAAGGTCTAGAAGGAAGAAAACGTATGCAACCAGCAGTTAAAGAGGAGGGTTCAAGTTGTAAAAAAGCCAAAAAGTCAAAGACAGAATCAGAGCATCTGGGGAAGTTAAACCTAGACAGTCCAACCCCAAGACGTCTAGCAGGTTTAAATGCTGCTGCTCTGTTAAAGCTAACTAGCACCTCATCTGGAGCTAAACGCAGAGCTAAAATGGATGGTAAGCCAGGCAGTGGAGCAGGACGAACGAAGCAACTCCAGGGAAAGATGAAAAAACAGCAGCAAGACCAACCATGCCCATCTAAGCTACAAGTATCACAACAGTGTTGCGATCTCTGTAAGAAGGAGGCCCTCCAGACAGAGACATTGTGGGAGGGCACTTCAGGGGGCCATGGCTTTATTAGGCCTGGATACCAGTGCAGGTCCATGCTGAGCTACTCTTTAAAGCCAGTGAAAGAGGAGAAAACGGAGACTGAGGTGAATTCCTGTTACTGCTGTTCCCAGGACCGATCTGTGGAATATTGCCACCGATTAGCATTGTTCCTAAGACAAAAGGCCTTTCCAGAATCAGAAGAACATTCATTGTCCTCTGTGAAAGGATTCCTTCAGTCGCCTCACACTCTCCCGCACCCAGCTTTAACCATAGGTGCCCATCCTTACTCATGCTACCCAGGTTACTATGTCCACATTGCACACCATGGTACATCCTCTTTGCCTGTCAGTACAAGTCCTGGGCCTCATGCTCCCTCCTCTGTACCTCCCATTACACTGTGCCCCACTGGGGTCCAGAGACCCAAACTACTGCCCTCTCCAGTCTCTCACCCTTCAGGAATCCCTCACCCAGTGTGCTGTAACTCTGTCGGGACCTGTTATGGAGAACCCTGTAGGATCAGCGGCTATGCCTACAGACACTCGCAGCCCATTGCAAGCAGAGGCTGCTCATTCAGTGCCGGATGCTCCAGCTGCAGCCACAAAATCAAAATGGGTAAGACAAGGCATATTAGGTTGAAAATCTATTTGCAATGAGCATGAGAGCTTATCAGTAGTAGCAGTCTCTGTGCTTGTAAGATCTTGCCAAAACAAGAGCTTTTCTGGTAACATAATATGCCTCGGTTAGCGCTTTACAGAAATGCAAATTATGCCAGGCGGTACAAGGACCCAGAAGGAAAATGTTACTATAATACAAATCTCAAGCTCAGCAATAAATGGATGCTTGAAATGTTCCTTGTTGATGTCACATGACAACAATATGGGATTATTTTGTGTTAAAATAGACTGCTCACAGAAATTAGGGTGTTTTTCAAAATGAAATATCTCCTACTTTTTGTGAGCAGTGTACATATCCAAATTAAAGGACCACAACAAAAGTTTCATTTACAAATGCTCTGCTTGTTCTACCTGTTCATGTATTTGCTTTTATGCTAGTGTTTCGAAACTGAAATGCAGGATACGTTGAACGCACAAGTTCTACAGTCAGATAATGTTCTTTATCTTTTGTTGCTTGTGTTTGATGGTAAATGTCATGGCACTATCCTGATGGAGACTTTCAATTGACATACTGATTACACATGATTACTGTAGCTAATTAATGCCACACTGATAAATACACCTAACCTTAACCCCAGTAACCTAATTGATTGGTATACATACTTACACACACACAGCATCCATACAGTGGAGAGAATAATTATTTGATCCCTTGATGATTTGGTACATTTGCCCACTTACAGAGATATGAAAAGGCTATAATTTTAAGGGTAGGTTTATTTTAACAGTGAGAAATAGAATATCTAAAATAAAATCCAGAAAATTACATTGTATAAAATATGGATTTTGTTTGCATTTTGCAGGGAGAAATAAGTATTTAATTCCCTACCAATCATTAAGAGTTCTGGCTCCCACAGACCAGTTAGACACTCCTAATCAACTCGTTACTTGAATTAAAGACAACTGTCTTAAATTTTCGTCTGTATAAAAGACACAGACTCAGTTAATTAGTCACTCTAACCTCTCCAACATGGGCAAGACCAAAGAGCATAAGTAAGATGCTGACACTGTTGGTTTCATTGTAAGAAAATGGAAGAAATACAAAATGACTGTCAGTCAACCTCGATCTAGGGCTCCATGCAAAATCTCACCTCATGGGGTATCCTTGATCATGAGGAATATGAAAAATCAGCCTAAAACTAAACAAAGGGAACTTGTTCATTATCTTAAGGGAGCTGGGATCACTGTCACCAAGAAACCCATTGGTAACACATTACACTGTAATGTAATGTTTGGAGGAAGAGAAATGCTGACTATGACCCAAAGAACTGTCAAGCATGGAGGTGTAAACATTATGTTTTGGGAGTGTTTCTCTGCTAAGGGCACATGACTACTCCACTGCATCAATGGGAAAATGGATGGAGCCATGTACCGTAAGATCCTGAATGTCAACCTCCTTCCCTCCGCCAGGACATTAAAAATGGGTCATGGCTGGGTCTTTCAGCATGACAATGACCCAAAATATACAGCCAAGTAAACAAAGGAGTGGCTCAAAAAGAAAGACATTAAGGTCATGGAGTGACATAGCCAGTCTCCAGACCGTAATCCCATAGAAAACGTATGGAGGGAGCTGAAGGTTCGAGTTTCCATGCGACAGCCTTAAAATCTTAATGATTTAGAGATGATCTGCAAAGATGAGTGGACCAAAATTCCTCCTGGCATGTGCGCAAACCT